>JABUQX010000429.1:12500-25000 GCA_015478945.1 Trachelipus rathkii | reverse complement strand
TATATATATATATATATATAGATATATATATATATATATATATATATATATGTGTACGATATGCTCATTTATATACTATTGTTTTCATCGTGTCTGTGTGTGTGTGTGTGTGCATTCTCATGTGTGAATGTGTGTTTCAAAAAACAGAGCATTGATGACAAACATTAATCTAAGAAAATTAAAAAAATTTTACAATAATTTGAAAAAACTTATGTAACTTACCTTTACAATTTTATTTAAAAAGAAAGTCCGCTCTTCTATCTTTTGATTGAGCAAATTTATCAATCACTTTATTTATAAAATCTTGTATGCCCATAATAAAGTCTTTCTCGATCGAAAGCATTGTTGCTAAGGCGGAAAGTCTTTCTTGCCTCATGGTGTTTCTAAGAAAGGTTTTAATCCTTTTTAAATAAGGAAAACAGCACTCTGCTCTTTATAATCCTCATACAGATAAATTAAAACTTTCAAAATTTTCACACTTTTCTTAAAGTGGCTTCCAAGTGATTTTCTGTAATGAAGTCGAATAAAGCTATGGCTCCAGACATAGAACGAAATTCTTCTAGGCTATAAATTACAGATAGTTCTGTTTTAAGTTTATTTATGTCAATGAAAGTGTACACTTTACAGGTTTCATTTACATTTTTCTCAGGAAAGAAATAACATGGCAACAATTAAATGTCCTGAAAATGTAAATCTATCTTTTATCTGACAAATAATTGAGAGATGATTGATAGAGGGATTTGGCAGGGCGTGTAAAAGGAGTGGTTTGAAAGTAAACGTAGATAAGAGCAAGGTTAGGGTTGTGAGTGAAGACAGTCCTCGGTGCGAGGTTATGTTGGATGGTGAGCAACTGGAACAAAGTGTCTGAGTTTAAATATTTGGGATATATGTTGGATGAAAAGGGAACGGATGATGGAGAGTGTAGTAAGAAAGTTGTGAATGGTAGGAAGGTAGCTCGTGCTATTAAATCATTGGTAGATGTAAAAGGACTAATTGTCGAGTGCGCAATAGGGTCTTCCATGAAGGTATGTTGTTACCTGTGTTAATGTACAGTACTGAAACTATGGTCTGGAATAAGAGGTATAGATTTAAAGTACAATATGTTCGGATGGACAATCTTAGGGGTGTGTTAGGTTTGGGACGAATTGATAAAATGAGGAATGAACGTATTAGGGGGTTGTGTGGTGTGAAGAAAGGAGTAAATGAGAGAATAAACGAGAGTACATTGAGATGGTTTGGTCATGTGGAAAGGATGGATGATAGTCGGTTGGTTAAACGGGTGTATAGTGGTGAGTGTGTTGGGAATCACCGGCTGGGAGACGAAGAAAAAGTGGATTGAGTCAGTAAAGGAATGCCTGGAGGAAAGGAATGTGAGTTTGGCAGAGGCGAGAAGAAAGGTGCATAATAGGGTAATTTCGGGGTTTTGTAAGGAGGTATGGTTGCTGGTTTTGTTCAAGGGATGAACCCCACATTGACGAGATGCTACAGTGAGGGTACGTCGCAGTCCCTTGAAGCCCTAGGGTGGTTTTTCTGACACGACGAGTTCTCACCAAAAGGTATAAATGGGGCGGTAAGGCTGGGCTTTCTTTTCGACTTACGTCATATTCTTCTACTACTTTCTGTTCCGGTGTGTGTTACACACCTTACACCCAATCTTGGGTACAAGAGGATAATAATAATAATAATAATAATAATAATAATAATAATAATAATAATAATAATAATAATAATAATAATAATAATAATAATAATAATAATAATAATATATATATGTATAATAATAATAATATATATATATATATGTATATATCAGTAACTTATGTATAGCCTTAATAGCAGCATATCCCAGCAGCTATTTCAGCTCTTCTTCAGCTGTATGTAGCCAGCCCAATAATGTAGTATGTATGTAACCAGCCAGTAACCAATAACCAACAGTACCAACGCCAGCCAGCCAGCCATGTATGTATGCTGGCGCTCAGCTCTTCCAGCACCAGCCAGCCAGCCATGCTGTGTTTGCTGTGCTGTAACCAGCCTTTCTTTCTGCAACCAGTAGCCCAATAATAGCCAGCTAGTAATAGCCAATAACTCTGCTGCTGCTATAGCATATATATATATATATATATAACTGCTGCTTTTATATATATATATATATAACTAATAACATATATATTATGAGTTGAAAACTTATCGAAATTGCGCTTCACAAGAAAAATATAAATAAAAATTTAGAAGCGAACAAATTTTTATATCGTTTATTTTTCAAAACTTGAGTTGAGACAGGCCCTGCAACGAAGTTTTCCCTATTTAGTCAATGTTAAATCATTTAAAAACATTTTTCAAAATATTTCGTTCAGTATCCGATGAGGATACGTTAAGGAAAGTTACAAATTTATAAGTACAGCACGAGGAAAATCAAGCCTTATATACTTCTTATGCACGTTATATATGTATATATATAATATATATGTAATATAACAACAATAACTGCTATATATATATATATATTTGCTTAGTCTTCGTCTGCCTTAGCCCAACCTTAGCAACAGCAGCAACAACAGCATAGCTAGCCAGCAGCAACCAGCAACAACTGTACTCAGCTATGCTGCCTATATACTATATGCCTTCTTGCTGTAGAGGTAAATGTGAGGAAATTTTCTGACAAATAATTAAAAAACAAAATATCGTTGATATTGGAAAAAAAGTGGTCGTTGCACAGAAGAGCATGCAGCAGAGGCCGAAGGCCGCCGCTGACCAGCCTTGCATGTCCCATATAGCAGCCTTGCCAGCCCAACAGCCCAGCCAGCAACGCAGCAGCAGCTGCTGCGCAACTGTACCCAAGCCGGCCAACTGCCGGATCTTTGCTCAACAGCAGCAGCCAGCAGCCAGCAACATATGCCTGCGCCAACCATGTTAGCTGCTGTATATATGCATGCATATATAGCCAGCAACCAGTATGCTGATTATGCCCAGCCAGCAATGGCGTATAACTAGCACCTGCTATATGCTAATATGCTGTGGCAGCAGCCAGCAGCCAGCCAGCAGCGCAGCTTGCTAACCAGCAGCAACATGCCAGCCCAGCCAGCTGTAATATGCCAGCTGCTATTTGCTGTATAGTAATATAGTAGCCAATAATAATATGTATATGGCAACATAATATGTAACGTAACCAGCAACCAACTTCCTTTATGCCAGCCAGTAACCAACAACCAGTAATATGTAATAGCCAGCAGCATAATAACATAACTTAATAACCAACCAGCAATAACCAATATAATATATGTAAAGACATTCGGTGCGATCTTTCTCCATAAAAAAAATTTTTGTGCGGGAAAAAGAAGAAAAATTTTTAATAGTGGGAAGCAAAATTACATTTACTGCAAAGAAAATAGTGAATAATAATTATAAAATTTAAGTAGGAAAGGCTAGTAAGTAGTAAGTAAGTAGTAAGTAGTAGTAAGTAAGTAAGTTAATAAGTAAGAAGTAAGGTTATTTAAGTTGCGTTAGCTATTATAGATTTCAACTTATTTGTGCCAGCAGCTTTTAATGCTTTATGCTAATTAGTTAAAAAAAAAAAAAAAAACTTGGCAACTTTAATCTTTATGCTTATTTTTAAAAATAAAAAATACCTTCTAAATGGAAAAAATACAAAATTTTTAATAAATTTGCCTTTTCGGTGAAAGATCGTACTGAATAGGCATATATATATATATATATATAACTAATATATATATATATATCTTTCTCTATATATGCTGAGCCAGCCAGCTGGCTGCGACAGGACCGCAAGTCCGCAGCCAGCCAGCCAGCCAGCGTAGCCATGTGTAACCAGCCTTAATGTGTAGCCAGCCAGCTGTTTGTAGTAGCCTTAGCCAGTAACCAATAGCCTTGGCCAGCCAGCCAGCAGCCAGCCAGTAGCTATAGCTCTTGCGCTCTTCCAGCTGTACAGTAGCACCAACAGTAGCCAGCCAGCCAGCTAGTGTGTATTAATAGTAGTAATAACCAATATATATGTGGCATAACTTAGTAATATGTAATATGTATATAGCTATCTTCAATAACCAACAACCAACTAACCATATATATATATATACATATATATATATATATATATATATATATATATATATATATATATATATATATATATATATATATATATATATATATATATAACTTCAACTAACTGCTAATATATATATATATATATATATATATATATATATAGGTGAAGGTTACCATAAAGGAAGGAAAAACTATAGACTTTTGAGGAAAGTTTATTTAGAAGAAAAGTTTACTTTATATATGTAGAACATGAAAAGCAATTTTTTATATAATTACTTCTAGAGACGCATGCTTTGTCGTACTTTTTAGATCGTGCAACATTTTTTTAATGGTTTGCGAGTTTGTATATATTTTTTTAAACTAATGGGAACCCCAAGGGTATACTGCACCGATGACAGGGAGGTCGAGGTCTCGGCCTTCCGGGAACGACAGGGTAGGGACCATTTCCCCCTTCGGGGAGGGTCTCGGAACCCCCGCTCTTTGGTATTTGGGTGTCGCGAGAGTTCCTCCGCCCCTCCCCTACGGGGTGGTGTGGAAAGCGTCCCCCCCTCTGTTCCCCCCGTCGGCTCGAGCCCCTACTTGGCCGTGTAAAATACTTTATATATACGGTATTTTTACACTGCCAAAACAGAACTCAACGACTGGCAGGGGACGTTCCATACCCAAGGAAGGCGAGCCACGACCCAAATACCTGGTCCGGGCGCCTCCCAGAGAAATGTCTTTACCTGTCGTTCCCATGTTTCGAAACACGACTCACTGCCATCATGCGATACGAAGTCCCATTAATTTAAAAAAAAAAAATACCTTTAAACTCGCAAACCATTAAATGTTCACATTCTAAAAAAGCTACGGTAACATGCGTCTCTAAATATTGCTATGCTGCTGCTATAAAAAAATTAAATACATTGCCACTCATGATTCTGGAAACCTTGTATGGTAGCATTTAAATAACTATCTAAAGGAATCTGTGGTTTAACGCTATGCCGGCATCACTATCTTGCTATATGTAATATATGTATACAGCATGTATATGTATATATATATCTGTAAATAACCAGCCAACAACATAGCAACAACCAGCAGCCAGCGCCAGCAGCTATATATATGCTATGCTATGTGTACCAACAACCAACAGCCAATAACCCATGTAACCAACCATATATGCTGCTTTGTTAGTAACCAACCTTCCATATATAATAATAATAGCAACCTTAATATATAACAACTGTATAATATATATATATATGTATATAACCAATACAGCCTGGAGGTAACTATGCTGCTCTATATATATATATATATATATATATATATATATATATATAACATATGCTAACTGCTATATATATATCCCAAAAGTAAGTGTACTGATGTAGTTTTTAATTATGTATTGGACTTACCTGAATTTACAAGTTATCTCCTTCTAAGTATGACCCTTGGGAGGTTACACAGAGGTTCCAACGTTTCCTCCACTGTTCATAGCAGTATCGGAAGTCATTTCCCTGAAGTGTGTTTAGTTCATGTGTTACAGTATTTTTTATGTTTTCCATCGTCCCAAAATGATGATCCTTAAACTTCATTTTAAACTTAGGGAAGAGGTAGAAATCGCATGGAGCTAGATCTGGGCTATATGGAGGATATGGAACTACTTGAATGTTTTTCTTCGCCAGAAATTCTGTAATTGAGAGCGCAGTGTGAGATGTCGCGTTATTGTGGTGCAGCACCCACCCAATCGTCTGCAATGTCTGTTCGGATTCGCTGAACTCGTTTTCGAAGTCGTTCCAAGATATCTTTGTAAAAACACGTGATTAACTTTGCCCTGAAGAAGTATAAATTCCTTGTGCACAATACCACGGCTGTCGAAAAAACAATAATCAGTGTTTTCATCTTGGATTTTGCTCATACGTGCTTTCTTCCGACGGACGAGGAGAATTTTTTGTGTGCCATTCCGCACTTTTGCCGTTTGGTTTCCAGGATCATACTCAAAAAACCCATGATTCATCGCCTGTTATAACTAAAATCCAAAAAATTGCTCTATTTCGAGTCTTTCATGTAAATCTTGACAAATTTTGAACCTGTTCGCTTTTTGTTCCACAGACAGGTCTTTCGGCACTAGTTTTGAACAAATTTTTCGCATGTGCAAATGGTTCGTTAAAATTCTATGAACTGCATTTTTATTCAAACCAGTTTCTTCTTCAATCACTCTGACACTGAACCGGCGATCTCCATCACAGCTCTAACAGCTTCCACATTTTCATCGTTTTGTTGACGAGATTGGTTTTCCACAACGAGGGTCGTCTTCCAGCATTTTCTCGGCCCTCTTTGAAGCTTTTAATGCCACCAAAAACCATAGTTCTCAATGCTTGTTGTCCGCATAAGCGCTTCGTTTCAAGAAGAATGTATCAGTGGCTGACTTGTTAGGTTTCACAGAATTTGATAGCATACCGCCGTTTAATGTTTACCTGCATCGCAAAAACGTAACGAGGATAGAAAAACACGCCCATACACAAAAAGAAGTAGTGCAGAAACTAACGAGGTTAGAACACACGCCCATACATAAAGATGTAGTGCAAGACTGACTTTATAAATCTGATTAAAACTGGTATGGATATGTAGCCTAGGTAACTAGCTACCCATTCGTATACGTCACGGAGGACCTACATTACTCAGCCGTTCATGGGATATTCATTAAACTTACTTTGGGACAAGAGGAATATATATATATATATATATATATATATACCTTAGTATAACATAATAGCATATATATATAAATATATGTAATATATATATATATATATATATATATAACATATATATATATATTGTAGCCAGTATAGCCAATAGCCAATATAACGCAACCAGCCCAGCTGTAGTAGCTAGCCAGCGCCAGCGCATGCGCCATGCCAGCAGCAACAACCTTGCCAGCCAGCAGCAACAACCCAGCATCAACATAACCATGCTGTAGCAGCGCCAGTAGCATATGTATATGCTGCTGCTGCCAACAGCGCTGGCATATGGCTATTTTTGTTATTTAAAAATTTCGCGGTTGATTGCACCAAACATTATTGTATAATATCTTGTAACCATAACATATGCCAACCTTGCATAATAACAACAGCTGTATATATATATATATGTAGCAACCAACCTTATTATATATGCTGTAGCGCTCTTCAGCTGCTATGCTATATTATATAATAATATATATATATATATATATGTATATAACCAACCAGCACCAACAACCTTAACATAGCCAACAGTATGTATATATATATATATATTTGTTGTTATTTCTGGGCCAAGATGGGGAAAGGGAGCTAAAGATGTTGAAAGAGTTTTTCCGGGTTTATTCACATAATAAACATCACAGAAGGCAAAATCAGAAAATGCTAAATGCAAAAATTCAAAAGAGGCAAAAAAACTCTATAAAAATATAAATTTAAATGATAATTGATAATAAATATATAACAACAACAAAAATAATAATAATGAATTTACATAAAAAAAAATACAAAGTTATTATTGCATAAAAATATTTGGCTATTGGGGGTGGAGCAAATTACGTTTTTGATATCTTTAAAACTAATGCTATTCTAAAAAAAAAAAGGACTACTGTAAAATATACACTTTGTTAATATATGAATTTTTCGCTTTGTTTATGAAAGATATTTTTTTTTTTAAAATCATTTTAATAATTATAATGCACTTAAAAATATATAAATGTAAAAACTACCAAGACATACCCAAATGCTTATAAAGGAAAACACTTTTCCACAAAACACTGAGAAACAACGTTGAAAATTCGGTTATAACTGTGATGATGATGACGAAATAGGCGGGAACAATGCCAGAGAGCACTGAAAGTAACGCGACTGGGATGATTGAAGTTCGGAGCGTAGTGAAAGAAAACGGGAGAAGACAGGTTGCCTATATTCTCTAACAAAAACGGAAAACTATTGTGTACCCTCTTTTCATTAGGTAAATAATTATGTAAAAAATTAAGAAAAACGAAGAGAAATTGGGGGATGAAGTCGATAGAGTAAAAATCGTTTGCTGCAATAAAAAAGTTTGAGTGTCAATAGAGATAAAAATCGAATACGCTAATAAAATTTTGAATGTCATTAAAGGCCAAAGTCGTTTGAAAGGATAAAAAGATTGAAGAAGTCTAAAGCGACGGAGAATGAAGGGGAGAGAGAGAGAGAGAGAGAGAGAGAGAGAGAGAGAGAGAGAGAGAGAGAGAGAGAGAGAGAGAGAGAGAGAGAGATTATATATATATATATATATATATATATATTATATATTTATATATATATATATATATATATATATATATATATATATATATATATATATACACATATATATATATATTTCATAACATATATGCATATATTGTTCTTCATATATTATTATTACATATATATTATACATACATATTATTACTATCAAAATTAAAGTTGTTTATATTATTAATGAATATATTATTGATATTATTGGCTGGCTATTATTATTATTATTTTTACATTAGAACATATTAAACTTAAGCATACATAAATAAGTCCATTGACATTTCACACATACATATACATACACATACATATTATTATTAGAAAATCCATATATGACTTTTGTTTTATATTCTGAAAAAATATTTGTATTCTATTATTATATTATTATTATTATTATTATTATTATTATTATTATTATTATTATTATATATATATTATTATTATTATTATTTCCATACGCAGAACGCTCTGGAAATAACATAAAACAACGATATACTATTATTATATTATATTACGCTAAATATTATTAAATTATATATATATTATTATTGGTTGACTAAAGATAGTTATTATTATATTGAATTTTAAGGCATATATATATATATTATTATTATTGCCATTACATACAGTTACTATACATGATGCATTATTATTGGTTACTAAGGTTAAGTTGAGTTATACATAAGCATTTATATATATTTATTACAAAGTAAAATATATATATATATATATATATATATATATATATATATATATATATATATATATATATATATATATATATATATATATATAATATTATGTTTTTATTATTTGTTTTGCGTATGTCTATCTACATATACATATTATTATTATATCAGAGCCGGGCGCGCCCATACCCAGCCGACCACCGCTGCGCCCAGCGCGCCCATGCACGGATGCCAGCGCGCATGGCGTCCATGTACCATATTTTACCCACATCAATGTGCCTAGCGCCTATGCGCTCATGGGGGTGCGCCTTTGCGCTCACGACTTTTCGCCGGCTGGTGGATGTTCGCTAAATTTATTTGCAAAGTAAACTTTAGTGCGATAATAAAAGCATGCTTTTATAAGGAAGAAAAACACACTTATTAATTTTTGTAATTAAAACACCGTAAACTAATATCTACACGTCCTTTTCCTCCTCCATGTCCTTGTGATCCATGTTTTCCCCCAGGAGGTTCAGCTCGAGCGCTGCAGAAGTTGAAAATCTTCAGAGCCATAGTTGCCAATTTATTTGTAGTTAAGAACTACTGAACCAGTTATACATAAGGTTATGCGGAATGTATATATATTGTGTTGGTTAGGTTATATACAGTATATATATATATATATATATATATATATATATATATATATGTATGCTAGATGTATACTAATTAATATTATATGCGATATACATATATATATAGTATATATATATTATAGTTATTATTATTATTATAAGAAAGAAGAAAGATATATATATATTGCTATATATATATATATATACATGTTTTTACACTCCTGGCTTTTGATGATACAAGTTAGCCATGCTTCTAAGTTCTAACTTTTAAGGGTAAAAAAATGCTTTGTTCCTGTTCATAGGCGCGGCTATAGGCGCACAGAATTGGCTGTGCGCCTTTGCTTAGTCCGCCTTTTTAAAAATTGTTGCGCCTATGCGCCTTTGCGCCTACGACCGATAGTGCGCCATATGCATAGGCGCATAGCGCAATCCTGCGGCGCAACGCCTGGCTCTGATATATATGTTGGTTACTATATAGCAGTTATATGTTATTATTAGATATTATTATGATATATATATATTATTATTATTATTATATATATTATTATTATTAGTTATTATTATTATTATTATAAATCATATTATATTATAGCAGCCTATATACATACATGCTATTGTTATGCTATACATATTATTATATATTATATTACATATTATTATATATTACATATATATTATTACTATACATTACATATATTATTACATATTATTAATATTATTATATATACATACAGCTTCCTTCATATTATATACATTACTACATATAATATATACATTATTATTATTATTATTATTATTTTTATTATTATATTATTACCTACCTATTATTATTGATATACATATTATTATTATTATTATATATGTACATTGACAATCCATCATTGGCATACATATATATACAGATATTATTATTACATATTATTATTACATATTATTACTATTTTATTATTATTATTATTATTATTACTATATATTTTTTTAATATTACATATTAATATCGACTGACTTGATGTTGTTGTGAGGCATTCCAGATATTGTACATAAAGAATTTTTATTATTATTATTATTATTATTATTATTATTATTATTATTATTATTATTATTATTATTATTATTATTATTATTATTATTATTATTATTATTATATATATATATATTGTTGGGTTAGTATACATATACATAAACTATGCCTACCCGAGTGTATTCTTGGAGGTACGCCACTGATATATATATATATATATATATATATATATATATATATATATATATATATATATATTATTTTTCTTTATGGTATAATATATATATATATATATATATATATATATATATATATATATATTAGTGATGCAGGTAACATCCGCATCCGCATCCGCATCCGCGGAGCATCCGCACATTATTAAAGATCCGCATCCGCGCTTTGCCCTGCGGATGTTGCGCGGATGTTTATTGTCGAGATTTGATAAAGAATTTTATAATAAAAATACTTAAGATGAATCTGAAAAAGAAAATGAAAATGTAAATGAGTTGAAGGCAATTCAAAAACGGCTTGATATTCCATATCTTAATGTTATCAAAGACATTCCAACTCGCTGGAATAGTACGGTTTAAAAAGAATGAAAGATGTAATTAAACTAGAGGTAGAAAAACGCTTTGGTTCTGTGGAAATTAATGACCTTCATACTATTGCAACTTACTTAGATTCCCGTTATAAAGCAAGTTTTTTTTGTAACGATATTAGAACAAGTTAAATCGTTACTTTGTGTTGCAGTTGAAAAACTTCAATCCGAACAGTCTATTAATTCGCCACCCATTAAAAGAAAAAAAAAAAATCTACAGAACCAACACCTTCTACAAGTAAATCAATAACAGATTCACTGAAGAATTTCTACAGTCTAGTAGTGATGAAGAAACACACGCATTACCAAAAGATGTAGTGCAAATGATTGAAAACTATCACCAAGAAAAACGATTAGATTCAAATGATGATCCAATCAGTTGGTGGAAAGTTAATCAAAATGTTTATCCACGCTTGAGTAAACTTGCAAGGAAAACTTCAATCCGAACAGTCTATTAATTAGCCATCCATTAAAAGGAAAAAAATGAAATATACAGAACCAACATCTTCTACAAGTAAATCAATAACAGATTCACTGGAAGAATTTCTACAGTCCAGTAGTGATGAAGAAACACACGCATTATCAAAAGATGCAGTGCAAATGATTGAAAACTATCACCAAGAAAAACGACTAGATACAAATCAAATGACGATCCTATCAGTTGGTGGAAAGTTAAGCAAAATGTTTACCCACGCTTGAGTAAACTTGCAAGGAAATACTTGGCCTGTCCTCCAACTAGTGTTCCAAGTGAGAGAGTATTTAGCAATGCTGGGCTAATATATGATGAAAAGAGAAACAGACTCTCAGCAGAAAAGGCAGAAAAGGCAGAAAAATTGATGTCTCTCAAGCACAACCTTCCCATATTTGAATTTCAATACTAGTGCAAAAAGTATATAATCCATGTAAAATCTCTTTCATTAAGGTCGGAGGTTAGGGAAAGAGGTTGATGGGGTCCATTTGAGTTGGGTCCCCATGCACCCTGGTAACAATTATATTTAGAGATTGTGAATAAAACTCGATATATATATATATATATATATATATATATATATATATATATATAAATAAGGCGCAGGTATGCTGGAGGCGCTAAGCATATGTTATATATGGCGCATTAAACATCCGCATCCGCATCCGCATCCGCATCCGCATGATGATCGTTCGATATTTTCTTTTCTAAGTGAGCCGGTTGAAAGACCGGCTGTAGTTAGAAGTAATGTA
>JABUQX010000428.1:57500-60000 GCA_015478945.1 Trachelipus rathkii | reverse complement strand
GACGAGATACCACAGTGAGGGTCGTCCCGTCCAGTCTTGATCAACCCTAACCTGTTTTTTTCTGACTGCAACGAGTTCTTATTAAAGGGTATAAAGGGGACTGTAAAGTGGGAATATTTTTTCGACTTGCCTCATGTTCTTCTTCTACTTTTCTGTTCCGGTGTTTGTTGCACACCTCACCCACAATCTGGGAATGGAGGTAGATATCTATATATATATATATATATATATATATATACTAATATATAGTATATAATTATATATATATAATATATTATTATAATATAATTATATATAATATATAGATATATAGTATAATATAATATATAATAATACTGTATTACATATATATATATATATATATATAATTAATATTATATTATATATATATATAGATATATATCATAGATAGATAATATATATATATATATATATATATATATATTTATATATATATATATATATATATATCATATATATATATATATATATATATATATATATATAGAGATATTATAAAAAATTATATCTTTTATATATGTTCAATTTTTATAAATCATAGATATATATATATATATATAATATATATAAATATATATATATATATATTTATATAATATATATATATATATATATATATATATATATATATAATATTATATATATATATATTATATATTATATATTATAAATATATATATAATATATATATATTTACAGTTGTCACCACCACCACTCACGAACGTATTCAGGAAGAGGTGTTGCACCACAAAATTTTATCCACTAGCGAAAATTTCTCAGGTGAGCACAGACGCAGCCTTTAAAGTGAAGGAGATTAAATTTCAGAGGAAAAACAGAACATGAAAGAGAATCCACAGAACAAAGGTGGGAGGAAAGAAGGAAGCAAAGCAGCGAACTAGCCTGGAGTTTCCAATATCTACAAAAAACTCGTGCGCAGACACAGCACCCCTTGTGCTACGAGAGCGATTCGTAAAGGCGGTGTACGCGATGTAAAGTTCCCTCGAACACCGCCGCTGTCGTACCTATATTAAAGAGATAACAGACCAAAACATCGCGCGGCAAAGATAGAGGGTGCAAAGTGAACTGGAAAGTACAGAAGAGTTCGTAACTCTTTTGGCTTTTGACTCGATAGTATCCAAAAGGCCGGGTGGAACTGGAGTCCCCTCTCCCTCCATGTGAAACAGTAGTTCCATAAAAGGCAATGAGACCCCTGATATACTGAGTAACTGAGAGAAGGAAAAAAAATTTAAAAACTGTATTCCAAACAGAACTTCCAGTTTCTTTAATATATATAGTAATATATATATATATAGTATATACTATATATATATATTATTAGTATATATAATATAATATATATATATATATATATATATATATATATGTGTGTGTGTGTGTGTGTGTGTGTGTGTGTTTGTCTATTGTCTGTCTGAATGAGGGCATGATTCCTTGTTTAGTTCATTTCCATTTCAATACTTGCTACTTATACTTTCATATGTTCTGATTGCATGATTCATATATACATACATTACATACATGCATACATACATACATGACATACATACATACAACATACATACATTACATACATACATACATACAACAACTACATACATACATACATACATACATACATACATACATACATACATATCAACCTAAAATTAGATATAAAATCTATTTATAAAAATGTTTCAATCGAAAATTTGTTAACAAATTATAAAATGTTGTTAATCGTCCCTTTGACAAAAGTGACATTTTCTTTGAATCAAAATGATTGATTTACCATTTGCACATTTTTCCATTATATATATATATATATATATAATATGATATATATAGTATATATTATATATAATATAATATATATTGTGGGTGTCCTATAGTACCCTTATATCGTATACCTACTAATATATAATTATATATATATATACCCTATTATATATATATAATATAATATACATATATATATAATATTATATTATATATATATACATATATATATATATTATAGTATATATCAAGTATAATATATATATATATAATATATATATATATACTAGATATATATATATAATCGTATATATATATAGTATATTATTATATTTATATATATATATATATATAACTAATAGTATATATATATATAGATATATATATATATATATATACCTACTAATATATATTATATATATATAACTACCTTTTAAAACGTGGCTTTATCCCCCTTTTCAGAGGGTATTTATATTATATATACTATACCTCAGAAAATATATATATACTATATAATATTATATAATATATATATATAACGATATATTATATATATATATATATATATTATATATATATAAAATATAAATACATATTATATATATACTGCTATATATATATATATATATATATATATATATTATACTAGAAGATATATATATATATATATATATATAAATATATATATATATATAATGTATATATA
>JABUQX010000428.1:32500-35000 GCA_015478945.1 Trachelipus rathkii | reverse complement strand
TATATATATATATATATATATATATATTTTTTTTTTTCTATTTTTTATATATATATTTATATATATATTATATATATACATATTCTACACGTTCTGCACATTCTACACCATCTCCCAGGTAGAACGTTCGCCCTGTCAGTTGGGCCAGCATCTTCTTTCCTTTGGCCTCGAAACTCTTGATCCTGGAGCACTCTAGAAAACTCTTTCTCAGCCCAATGGTTTTCGATGCTAGTCCTTGAGTTATATACTCAGGTAGGGTTTTCACCCTTTCAATGGAACTAGCATCTTCTTCCATTTGGCCTCCAAAATCGTTCTCCCAGAGCTCTCCAGAAGATCGTGTTTCTAGGCGCAAAAGTTTCCGATGATGGTCCAGGAGTTATTCAAGCAAAAAAAGCAAAGTCGCCCTTGAACTGTGCGAAGAAATTCTTCTTATGTCCTGACTGCGTCAAATATCCATTCTTATAATATATATATATATATATATATATATATATATATATATATATATATATATATATATATATATATATATATATATATATGTACGTATGTATTTTTTTGCGGATGCAGATTAGTGATGCAGTAAATGTCATTTTTTTGCGGATGTGGATGCGCATATTTGATTTTAATACCCGCGGATGCCGATGTTTGATATAATATTAAAGTTATTATTACATATTGTTATTATTACATATATATATTATTATTATTATTATTATTATTACATATTATTATTATTATTATTATAAAGCACAAAGTTGAGATAGGTACGTCTAGACAAGAAAATCAATTATTATATTTAGTTGGTATTATTATTATTACATATTATTATTATTATATATAGTAGTAAAGAAAGAGTTACATACATATTATATTATTATATATATTATTAATATATATATATACATATTATTATATATATATATATGTCTATATATTATAAAAACATATATATACATATATATATATATATATTATTACATATATATATTATATACATATTATATATATATATATATATATATATATAGTATATATATATTACATATATGATATATATATATATGTACATATATATATATATATATATATATATATTATATATATATATATATATAAAATATATATATATATATATATAAAGATATATATATATATATATATATGTATATATATATATATATATATATATATATATATATATATATATATATATATATATATATATATATATATATATATATATATGTTAGAAAGATATATATAAGAGTTATATATACATATATATATGGTTATTACATATTCTCGAGCTTTAGCCACAATCTATTAATATAATTGTGTTACCAGGGTATGTGGGACGGACCCAACTCAATGCACCCCACCAACCTCTTTCCCCAACCTCCGCCCTTAATGAAAGAGATTTTGCAATGGATTATACTTTTTGCACTATTATTGAAATTCAAAATATAGGAAGGTCAAAAGTTGAGAACATCAATTTTCTGCCATTTCTTCTGAGAGTCTGTTTTTTTCATTATATATTATTAGCCCAGCATTGCTAAATAGTCTCTCACTTGGAACACTAGTTGGAGGACAGCCAAGTATTTCTTTGCAAAGTTTACCTAAGCGTGGGCAAACATTTTTGCTTAACTTTCTACAAACTGAGGATCATCACTTGTATCTAATCGCTTTTATTGGTGATAGTTTTCAATCATTTGCACTACATCTTTTGGGAATGCGTGTTTCTTCATCACTATTGACTGTAGGAACTTCTTCCAGTGAATCTGTTATTGATTTACTTTTAGAAGGCGTGTTGGTTCTGTAGATTTCGATTTTTTCCTTAATGGGTGGCGAATTAATAGATTGTTCGGATTGAAGTTTTTTTCAACTGCAATCACAAAGTGACGATTTAACTTGTTCTAATATTGTGTTACAAAAAAACTTGCCTTTATAACGGGATCTAAGAAAGTTGCAATAGTATGAATGTCATTAATTTCCAAAGAACCAAAGTGTTTTTCTAGCTCTAGTTTAATTACATCTTTCATTCTTTTTAAACCGTCATCATTTTCATTTGAAGATGGTTTAAAATGCTTCCTTAGCGTTGAGATTAATGGTATTACATTGGAGACAGAAGCTGTAGAGGCGCTGATTTTTTTGGTAATTTCTTCAAATGGTTTCAATATCTTAATGCAGTGGGATATGATGTTATTTACCAAATTAGAAGAATGTTAACTTTGGAATACGAACTGGCGTACGAAGCAAGAAGGTCTTTGAGCAATACTTCTTTCCATCATATGAAGTTTACTATTCCAGCGAGTTGGAATGTCTTTGATAACATTAAGATGTGGAATATCAAGCCGTTTTTGAATTGCCTTCAACTCCTTTTCATTTTCATTTTCAGATTCATTTTAAGTATTTTTATTATAAAATTCTTTATTAAATTCGAGACAATAAACATCCGCGCAACATCCGCAAAGGCGATGCGGATGCGAAATGCGGATGC
>JABUQX010000428.1:0-7500 GCA_015478945.1 Trachelipus rathkii | reverse complement strand
TATAGATTAATATATATATTATATATATAGTATATAGTATATATATATATATATATGATAAAGTGTGTATGCATGCATCCCATGCTCTATCCCTTGAACTAATGCTAATAAATCTTGATTTATCAGAAATTATCGTTATCTTCAAATCCAGAAACTCGTGTTTTAATGCATTTCATCCCGGATTGGCAAAAAAAAAATCTCTCTTTGAAACCCTAAAAACTTTTCTTCTTAGAAATTGCAACAATCTATCTGGTTTTTCTACCTCACACTCTTTCTTAAATTTGGCAATTTTAAAATAGCAACTCCAACTTTGACTCTTTCTCTTTCCCTCCTCTTGTATCTCTGTTGGTAATACTGCTGTTTTAACTTCTGATAAAGCTGAACTGTTTCCTCAAACTTTTCCCTTTAATTCCATTCTACACGGTTAGAGAGTAATTCCTCCTCTCCTCTTTCCAACTCATTAAAATGTTATTTCTGCATTTTCTGAATTTAACACTAAGAAAACTGAGAGTGCTGAATTTGCCCCTGCAGTGGTCCTTTAAACTTGTGCTTCTGAGCTTGCAACCTGCATTGGTAACCTGCTACCTCACTGCCTATAAACTTTAACCATTTCCTCATGGTGAAAGAATGCATTCATTTAGCATGTGCTGAAGAAGCGGAACTCCAACTGTCGTGCTATCGCTTTAACTTCTGTTCTTCCTAAAGTTTTCGAATCTGATTCTTAACAAGAAGATTAGAAACATCTTAAATATTCTAATCTTATCTCTGATTGCCAGCATGGCTTCTTCTGTAAGGATCTTTCCTTATTTTACGACTCTTCGTTCTCTGCTCTTCCTCATGTAGGTGAATCTATCAAAGGTTTTCGATAAACTCTGGCACAAAGCTATTATATCTAACTCCCACTTTCGGTATTTATTCTTCTCTCTGTAACCTAATTCTTGACTTTTCTTTCCAGTAGTTATATGGCTGCTATTGTAGATAGCTACCATTTATCCTTAAAATCTATCCACAGTGGTGTTCCTCAATATTCTGATCTATGCAGAACTCTTTTTTTCATTATTTTGCATCAATGATCTATTTGTTACTGTTTCTCTTCTCCACTCTTAGTCTGATAACTCCACACTTATCATTATTTTATCCAATTCCTCCCACGACAAGGTAATATACCATAATGATGAAAAATTTAGGAAGGCAGCACACAAGATACCAAATCATCACTCAAATATTATAATAATAATAATAATAATAATAATAATAATAATAATAATATAATAATAATAATAATAATAATAATAATAATAATAATAATAAGTAATAATAGAAATAATAATGAATAATAATAATAAAATAATAATAATAATAGCAATAACAATAATTAGCAATAATAATAATAATATTAATAATATTTATAATAATAATAATAATATTAATAATAATATGAATAATAAATAATAATAATAATAATAATTAATAATAAAATTAATAATAATGAATAAATAATAATATAATAATAATTAATAATGAATAATAATTAATAATAATAATAATAATAATAATAATAATAATAATAATAATAATAATAATAATAATAATAATAATAATAATAATAATAATAATAATAATAATAATAATAATAATAATAATAATAATTTTAATAAATTAATAATTTTAATAATTTTAATAATATTTAATAATTTTAAAGATTTTAATAAAGGTAACGTTTAATAATAGATACTGATAGGAAATTTCAATAATGACTAATAATAATAATAAATAATAATCATAATAATAATAATAATGATTTATAGTTATACTCAAAAAATAATAATAATAATAATATAATAATAATAATAATAATAATAATAATAATAATAATAATAATAATTTTTATTTCTTCATACCTTTAAATATAAAATCTTTTCTTTCAACTATAAAATTAATTAAAAACATGCACAAGTTTTTAAAAGTATATTTTAATTAATATTGAAAATTAAGTTCTTATTAAACCTGTAATTTACTTAAAGTGCACTTATTCCAAATTTAGGAAAAAAAGGGACACAAAAAAGTGAAAAAGAAAAAAAAAGTGCAGAAAAAAGTGAAAACTTTGAAAATAAAATTCTTAACACCACCATTTCATTAATTATTACTTTTTTTCATATTCTTTCTCATACTTTAATTAGGAGACGATGTGTGTATGTGTGTGTTTGTGGTATGTGTGTATATAGGTGTAGGTATAAGTGTGTGTGTATTATTTTTATTGTTACAGAGGAATGATTTGTGTGGAGTTAGAATGAATGTGTTAAAAAAATGTTTTGTTTTTTTTTATGTTGTACTTAGGCAGACATATATAAAAATATTATGCGTGTGTTAACATGTGTTCATTTAATATATAAGTGTGTGTGTGGGTGGTGCTTGTGCGCATGTCCAAAATGATAATTTGTTCCCGTTTACGTTTAACAGGTTACTTAGGAAGTGAGAGTAATGTGAGTGTATGGTGTGGTGTGTTGTGTGGGTGAGGCGGATGTAAGTGTGACTAGTAGTAAATAAAACACAGAACACAGTTTACGTGAGTTCAGAAAGGCGTGGTGAAGCTAAGATAGAAACAGCAAAAAGGACGATTATTGCGCTTACATAGTTAAAGTGTTAGACATGTGTAAATCTGTGTTTATGGACGATTTGTATATTGGGCTTGATAAAAGTGGAGAAGCAGAGAGAGAGTTCGGAGAGGAGTGCGAGGGTGTGTGGTGGCTTAATTATTGCGAGAGACAATAAGCGATACGTTTAGTGTATAAGGAGATGGAAGAATGTTTATTTCTTAAAAGAGAAGAAAAAGAAGAGAAAAAAGAAAAAAAAAGAAAAAAAAAAGAAAGGGAAAAGGAGGGAGCTGTTGTAAGAAGCCAAGGTGTTTTTCGAAAGGAGAATTAAGAAGAAGAAAGACGAGCTTTGGGAACGCAGGTCCGTAGTGATATTTTCTGTATTTATGATATTATATAGGATATTAGTAGTATATAGTATAGTATATATATTAATAGGTGAGGTGAGGTATATATGTGATGAGTAGTATATATATATATATAGATATATATATATATAGTATAGTATATATATTCTATATATATATATATATATATATACACTGATATCAAAGGTCTAAGGAATAGCAAATTCGGCTAGAGTTGAGGGAGGTTCCGAAGTGAAAGTAAATTTAAAGGAAGACGTGCCCGATACACGTCGTTTGGAAATGTGCAAGCCTAAGAGCTGTTGGTAAAAATAGTTTGAGCGAAGAGCTCATCTTTATCGGAAGGTAAAATGGCAGTTGTGCCCCCGAAGATATTAGAGGACGGAAAATAAGAAGATGTAAAGTTAAAGTTAACATTTTTTAACAAAATGGCAGAAAGGACGAGGGTAGGAAGAGGAACAAAAGATGTCGTCGCTTTTTCCTTTTTTTTAGTGTCATGGAGAATAGATTTTGCTTGAGTTTTGGAATATGGAAGACCACTGCAATCCCTGATGGCAACTGTCCCTCTTCTCTTCCCCGAGGATAATAGTGTTGATGTCATTTTGATTTTAGTTTATAAAAGACAGTGTTGTTTGTAATAGTGTTTATGGTGCGTTGAATAAAGAAGGTCCATGAAAAGTGTAAGAAAAATGTGGAAATGGCGTGAAAATGAGGCGAACCATCGGACACTGGTGTGCGATGTGATATACCCTAACTCTCTCCATGTGTGCCCAAATGGGGAGTAATCTCATCGCCTCGGATGCGCTAAGTCTTTCCCCTTACCTAACAATCATGCCGTTATGCCTCAACTCAACAAACTCACTTTTTCTCACAAAATTAATATTCCATAAAATGACGTCAGATCTGTAAAAGACTTTTAATAAACTCAAAGGTCCTCAATCAATTTAATAGGATCAATAATGGCCAAGTTGCAATACGCAATATCCAATCGTAATGTTGAACAATTGTTTACAAAGTGGAAATTTTTCAAAGTTTATTTTCAATCAATATTTCTAGTATGAACTATTAAAAAATTATTTTATCGCAGAAATACTTCCTTCTTTAGAATTACTTAAAGCTATGACATTTAGATATAAATCATTCGTTGCTGTATATATATATATATATATATATATAGTATATATATATATATATATATAATTATATATATATATAATATATTATTATATATATATATATATATATAATATATATATATATATAAATATATATATATATATAGTATATATATATTATATATAGTATTATATATATTATATATAAATTATATTATATATAGTATATATAATATATATACTATATATATATATAATATATATATATATATATATATATATATATATATATATATATATATATATATATATATATATATATATATATTATATATATGATATATATATATTATATATAGTATATAGTATATATATATAATATAGTATATATATATAATATAATATATATATATAGATTTATAGATGATGATGTAGGAGGAGCCAGGATGTTAGAAAAGATGTAAAATCTAGTCAGAGGACTGCTCTCTCTCTCTCTGCTCTCTCTGCTCTCTCTCTCTCTCGTCTCTCTTCTCTCTCTCTCTTCTCTCATATCTCTAAGTCTTAGTCGTATCGGTCTGATCTAGTGCTATCGTATCTATCTAGCATCGGTATCGATCTATCTATCTATCTATCGTATCGTGATCTATCTATCTATCTATCTATCTGATCGCTCTCTATCTAATTCTGCTCTTTACATCAGATATAATAGATATATAGTGAATATATAGTATATATATATATATATATATAGTATATATATATATATGATATATATATATATAGTAATATATATAGTATATATATATATAGTTAGTATATTAATATATATATAAATATATTATATATATATATATAATATATATATATATATATATATAATATATATATATATATAGTATATCTATATAAATATAGATATATAGTATATAGATCGATAATTAGTCATCACAAAATTTAATTTTATGTGATGCAGATAAAGTTGATTACCTGTTTAAAATGCTACTTCGATCCCCCCCTCACTCTCTCGTCCCCTGTAAAATACATATCATTAACCATACTCTTTAATTTCTTTCATTTGCTTAACAAGTTGCAATTTTTGATTACGATAATCTCAGCATTGATAAATGATCAGCCTAAAGGAGATATGAGACAATCTTCAGAATATCAAGATATACACTATTTAACTGTTCGCTAAAAGCATATCTACATTTTTATTTTCTCAAACAACACATATCATCCATCTTTGATTACAACTTAGAGGAAAGCCTTGCTCGGAAGATATCTAAGGATTTTTTTTCATACTTATGATATACTTGAAGATGTAAGGAGGTAAGATTTAGCCACATATATAACAAGTTATATTAAGTCTTTTAAAATCACTATTTGTTCGATTTTAATTTATTATTACTATTATTTTCACTATTATTATTCAATCTATTTTTATATTACATAATTATTATTAAAATCTAAGTATTCCACTCATTACGACTATTTTGTAAATAAATTGTGGTGGGGATAGCAATTGTCATTTTATGAGTGTAAGATGAAAATTGTTCTTATTATTTTTATTATTATTATTATTATTATTATTATTATTATTATTATTATTATTATTATTATTATTATTATTATTATTATTATTATTATTATTATTATTATTATTATTATTATTATTATTATTATTATTATTATTATTATATTATTATTACTATTATTATTATTATTATTATTATAGTAGTATTATTTCTTCCGATTGCCATTATTGTTATCATTATTTTGTCAATATTATTATTATTACCTTATTATTATTATCATTATTATTATCATTATCACTATTTTTTATTATTATTATTATTATTATTGTTATTATTATTAATTATTATTATTATTATTATTATTATTATTATTATTATTATTATTATATTATTATTATTATTATTATTATTTATTATTATTATTATTATTATTATTATTATTATTATTATTATTATTATTATTATTATTATTATTATTATTATAATTATCATTATTATTATTATTATCATTAATATTAGATTTATTATTGATATTTAGTTATATTTTAATTACAATTTATATATTTTAGGTTCCTGATTTGGGAGTATAATAAACGTTAGATAAGAAACCTTATCTTATTGAAAACCTTTCAAATATATATATATATATATATATATGATATATAATATATATAATACTATTCTATATATATATATATTAATATATTATTATATATATATATATATCAAAGATGAAATCATATTGTGAGCGTTATGATTTAAAGTAAGGATTTCATATTGTTGAAAAAATTCATGCAATACCATGTTTGAAAATATGTATATAAAATATACAAAGCGTATATATATATATATATATATATATATATTATATATATATATATAAATATATATATATTATATATATATATATTATATATATATTATAATATATATATATTAATTTATACAAAACTAAAAAACCTAACAGTCTTGATATGGCTCTGACTTTTAATTGCTAGTTTACACATGTTAAAAACTGATATATCCACCTCTCTCTTCTCTGCTCTCTCTCTCTCCCTCTCTCTCTCTCTCTCTTCTCTCTCTCTCTCTCTCTCTCTCTCTCTCTCTCTCTCTCTCTCTCTCTCTCTCTCTCTCCTCTCTCTCCTTTCTCGCATGGTCGTTTCTTTGAACATTTTAGGATTAAATGAGCTAGAAATATAATTATACGTTTTCTCCATTTAAATTCGCTACATCTACTTCTATATTTTTTGTATTAAAGTTCACGCCTCATGGGCATAGCCCGATTCAAAGAGGGGAACGTTTCTAGGCAATTGCTACCTAGGATCCAGATGAGGGATTGAACTCTGGGGCCTATATCTTGCCATTCAATCCAGCTATCTTTAATTTGCACATCTCCATTTTAGTTGTTTTTCTATCACTATATATCTTTAATTTGTTATCTTATTCAATTGTTTCCTATCTTCTTCTATGTATTAATCTCAAGTATTTGTTCCCATATTTTCTATGTTGTTCAGAGATTTTGTATTGTTTTCATATCTTGTAGTCAAGGATCGAAGTCATGTGTTATTGCACATAACATGCACTACCTCAATAGGTTTTCTTTTTAATCCTAGTAAATATTTATTATAGAATATATATATATATATATATATAATAATATATAAGATATATATATATATATATATATATATATATATATATATATATATATATATATATATATATATATATGATAGTTTTTTATGTTCCTTTCCCTAGATTAATGTCTTTGTTTCCTATTGGTTCTTTGCTTCTTTGTGATGTGAGGTGTGAAAGAAGAAGATGTAACAGAGGATCTCCTGAGTATGGTGTCGACCAAGTTGACACTGGAAACAACCCCCTGTGTTCCCTT
>JABUQX010000427.1:10000-37500 GCA_015478945.1 Trachelipus rathkii | reverse complement strand
ATGTGTGTTAAAAATCAACTAGACACATACAAACCTACCTGGTTAATCGACTCTTGTTTGTGCTGACACGCATATTCTACACACCATATCTACTATCTTCATCATATATAGTATACATACTACATATATATATATAGCATCATATATAGATAACGTATATATATATATATAATATAACTATATATATTAGTATAAATATATATATTATAGATATATTATATCTAACATTTAATAACATATTATAATATAATATAATACGTTTATTACTATTATTATTTATATATATATATATATCATATATTATTATATATATAATATATTATCTTTATATATAATATATATATATAATATCTATTCTATAATATATACTATTATAATATACGCGTCCTATAAGATAGTAGAACGTTAATAACATATTATATTAATTATATAATATAATCATAATATCATATATATTAAATATTAATATATTATAATTCATATATATATATTATTTCTATATTATATTATATTGATATATTATCCTAACATATTTAGTATATATGATCTTATACCATAATATATCGACAGTATATACTGACTAATAGTCAAATTATGTATCATATATTATACTAATAGGTAATTATCATCATACTATATTATTATATATGATGATTATATGATATAATCATTCATGGTTGGATAATCAATATTTCCCATTAAACTTACGAGCAACCCCTCAGTCATCCAAAGCCAAACAAACTCACAAACCTCAATCCCCAGACATCACTTTCTACCTCATACCTTAATCCTTGGCATATGAACCACCCAAAAATAAATAAATATTCCCAAAATAAACACGTTCCATAATAATAAATGCACCCAAACAACAATAATATTCCATACAAACAACAAGTAGCTAACCAATAACATATAACAAGGCAACACTTTGGACAAAAATATTTTATCGCAGGCACAAACCTTCAAACTAGAGATAACAACATCCCCTACGGCTCTAAACGCATAAGTAATATCCGCACCCCCAAAACGGATAATACCTAAAGCCTCCGAGCTTTACAGATTCCACAAAGATTCACGAGAAACCAACCCCATAGCACCCCTAGAATTATCTGCACACCTGAGGCGTAGAAACAAACAGAACAATAATCATATCGACCATATCCAACAAAATTAAGCTTCAGAATTTAACTGCTTCGAATCTGAAACTGCCTTCGAACAAACAAATGTCCAATCTCTATTCCACCCATGACAACAAAAAAATATCAAGGAAACCACATCACAACGATTAAACAACTCCCAAAACAACCTCCCACCCACAAACAAAGCCTTAAGATGGCAAATGACTCTCCCTTCCCCCAACGACCTTATACCATCTAAAAAGCCACCTACAAAAATCATCCAACAAACCTACTCACCCAAATAACAGAGAAAAGATATACGAAAACTAAAAAAACACAAATTATAGTAAATAGCTCACCCCCAAACCTCATCACTTGCATAATAATATGCTCACTATCCAGTATAAAATCTTTAACAACGATTCCAAGCTCCTCAGCGCCAGATGAGGCATTTACTAACCTTACACATTGTAAACTTGAGACCAAACAGTGACTCTTTCATTCATTAGCCAATAATGTTTTCAACTCAATTCATTGGTCACCTCAACTATAATTTCTACATTTTCTGGAAAAACCGTTAAGCATGTTATAACGCCCAATAAAACCACAGCACAGAACGCCCACTCTTTCCATGCATACCTACTTCATAACTCATCTCCTTTCACTTCTTTGTGTAAATAAATGGAGAAGATCATACTCACAAATCCATCCATTTTCACGTCCCCAAATCACCGAACATGGCTTTAAAATTTAATTCCTATGCCACCCTCAACAGTCTAAGCAAAAACAAAATCACAAAACAATCATAAACGGAAATAAACCAAAACACCATCCGCATAGAACGTATACTCCTGGCTATCGACCATTCGTAATGCCATTCGACACAGATTACCAGACACATAACTCAATTCAAGTAAAATCCTAACTCACACCTTTGCTAATAATTTCAAAAAATGAGCTAATCTGATATTATATCTGGAGCACATGCACAGGTCAGTCCAGGCAAAACAACAAATCTTACAAAACGGTAGAAAATCGTGAGAACTGTGTCCACTCAAGGAGCCAATTCTTTCTCATTTCTGTTTAACCTCTTTTCACCGAATCTACCCACACCTACCCAATTTCCAAACTTATACCTACAAGACAGATGACATAAACATCAACCATCCTTAGACCCTATCAACTTACCATATCCTTACAACAATAATACTTAGACTTATCTAGAAATCATTTAAGAGCATTTGGATTATTTCCTAAAATATTTCAGCCATTTAGGGCAAAAAGATTTATTTATAAACCTTGATCAACTTACTGACAGACACCAAATCATACATTACAGAGATCCCGCAAGTAGCTCCTGATAACACACTCATCACAAACTAAACAAATCACACCAAAAATACTCCGAGGTACTTAACCTTAGATGACTCTACCACATCTCAACACTTTACACTTGCAATTCAAAAACATTCATCAAGCACGGAACAGAAATTAAATATTTTACGTGCTCTCACACCAACCGACTTCAGCAATGAATCGACTACCCTCAACAAAACATACACACAGTTCAGAAAACTCACGCTCAATTATGCATCCACACCGTGGTACCCAACTACGACTCATACCACCAGGAAAAACTGCAAACCCTTCGAAATTCAGCCCTACAAATTATAACAAGTTGAATGCAATTATGCACCACAGCTTAAGTATTTTTTCCGTCTCAGCTCACTAACTTTATCATGTTACCGGTAATCCGGATTAAATACATACAGACCCAAACACTTGTTCTAACGTAACTTATTCATATATAGCTTTATTTTAATTTTTAGAAATCTCTCTCTCTTTCTCTCTCTTCTCCGGCCTGCATCTTCTCGTCTCTCTATCTACTCACTCGCTTGTACATATTGTTGCTCTTTTCTTTCTCATCTGATGTTCATCATTACTCTCTTCATTCTCCTTCTGAATTTTGTATCTCTCTCTCAATTCTCTCTCTCTCAGTCTCTCTCTCACTTTCCTTCTTTTAAATCTCTTTTTTCTCATCTCTCTTCTCTCTCTCTCTATCTATCTTCTTTCCTATATTTATTTTTTTCTCTCTTTCAATAAGCTTTTACATACTAGTCTTTTCTCTTTGGCTGTGACTAGAGTGCTTTAATCTAACGCAAGACTGGTTTATTTTTTAACGTGTCAAATGTGCAATTAGAACTGTTAGCGTCACGTCAATATAACAGGTTACAGAGACCTACTCTGGAAATTAATTCTGTTTCTGTCTGCAACACACATCACATGCTAATCTATGGGAGTCAGATATGGATTTTGATTTTGTCTAATGAACTGATCATAGATATTATGCTAATGTTTGTTTTCTATAAAGTATTGGATGAATATATATAATATATAGTAAAAAAAAATAGAATTAAATAATAATTTATAAATGTTATTATTAATATACTATATATATATATGAGTATTAGTTTCTATATATATATTTTATAATTATAATAATTAATTATACTATAGTAATAATATATATAAATATATATATATTATATAATAATATAATATATATAATATTTATATTATAAAATTTATAATTATATGCTCTTAGATATTATATTTTTTTTTGTCCTATCCTCACCAGTGAAAAGTCGTAGTATTTTGTGAAATTATTCCCAAAAGGCATAATTTTTGAATTCGACCGCATACTGGGTTCTTCCTGATATTCGTTTATCAGAAGTCAGAGCACCATAATACCTTTTCTTTGAAAAGCAGACAAACTATACATAATTTTCAAAAATAAAAAAAAGATAAAAGGTATCATAAAAATCACTATTGAAATATTTCAGGCTAAATTACCTATATTTTATTTAGCAAATGTCAGAAGGAATAATGTCATTCATTTTGATTTACAAAATTTACAAAAAAATGAGAATAGTGAAAATTTAAACTATAAATATATTTAACTGACATTTTGTTTTTTTACAAATTAAAAATCAATTAAATAGACTTCTCTTCTCTCTTCTCCTCTTCTCTCTCTCATCTCTCTCATCTCTCTTTCTCTCTCTCAGTTCTCTTCTCTCTCATTTCCCTCTCCCTCTTTCTCTCCAACTCCCTCTCCTTTCTTTTACTACTCAATTTTACATTAAAACATATATATTAATTATATATATATATTATATATATATAATAATTAATTATATTATATATATATAATATAATGTATATAAATGTATAAATAAATATGTTTTATATATATATTATAAATATTACTATATATTATTCTACTTTACAAATATAGTATGGTTATTTATAGTTTATACTTAATTAGTTATGTTAGTTTTTCTATATATTAACATATATATAGGTTATAATATATATATATATTACGTATTCTTATTAATATATATATTATATCGAAATAAAAACTACTATATACACTAATAAATATATATATATATATATTATATATATATATAAATATTACTGTCATTATATACTATTATATATATTATTATTATCATATATAATATATATATATATATATAATATAATGAAGTAATATATTCATAAGGCTATATATAAAATAATATGTATATATATATTATCTTAATAATATATAGATATTATATAAAGTAATGATATATATATATATACTAATATATTAATATATTATAAATGTATATATACTATTATAAACTTATAGATCATGTAATATAGGAGAAAGCATTATATCAAAAATATAATTTATAAATAATGTAAGAATAATAAAATTAAAACTAAATATATAGTATATATATATATGTATAGAGTATATATTATATAATATATATATTATAAAATATATATAATACTGATATAAATATTATATTATAATATAAATATATTATTATGAAATAAGTGTTTTTTATTTAATTTTTAAAAAAATTGGGATTTTATAAAACCTTGTGGAACGAACACAACCATTCATAGATGTACTTAAAGGATGAGGTTTCTTTACGTGCCATCACACAACCAGTGTTTGGAAAACATTATATTAATGCTTCTCATGGAGGCACAAATCAAAATCACTCCAGTCATTTTAGATCCCTTATGAAAATAATATTGTTCGCAAGAGAATTAAATGATCTTAAATATGTAATAATTAGCTTTAATAGTAAGAAATAGTAATTGAATTATTTTATTTACATTAGTTGCATTTATTTTTTTAGAAGGGCTCCGGCCCCTCTGTGACTTCCCCCTTAAAATGAAAACAACATGTTTTATACTATATTTAACTTATATATCATTACTCATTCACTTTTGCCAGTATATATATAAAATATTTTTACTGTATATGTTATAGCCTTTATTATTATTATTATTATATATATATATATATATTAATAATTACCGTAATATATATATATATATATATATAAGTATATATAACTTATATTATATATATATATGATATAGTATATATTATATAATAATAATATAGTTATATATATTAAATATATAATATATACTATTATTTATATTACTGTATATATATATTGATATATATATATTTATATATATATATATTATATATATATATATATATGATAATATATATATATATATATATATAATAAATAATATAATATATATTTTTATTATTATTATATATATATATATATATATATATATATATATATATATACATAGTATATTATTCTATATACACGTATATATATAATATGTATAAATATAATATATATATATATATAATTATAATAATATAGAAATCAAATTATATATATAAAGAGTATATTATAATAATATATTATATGTTAATACTATATACATATATATATATAATAATAATTACTCTATATATATATATATAATAGTAATAGTTATATACCTATTAATAATAATATATAGTAATAATATATTATTACTATATATGTATATATATATATATAAGTAAGTGCGCGGTATACACATGATATAATATATATATATAATATAATACTTATTATATATATATATTATATATATATAATTATATATATATATTATATTATAATTATATAGAGAGAATATATATATACATATTTATATATAATATATATATAATATTAATAGTATATATGATATAATATGAGATACAAACAGTATATATTATATTAGTATATATATTATTATATAATATAGTTATATATATATGACTACCTACCTATATAATAATATAGTTATATTCATATATATATATACATATACAATATACTTATAAATATAATATAAATATATATAAGTATATAATATATATATATATATATTATAATATATATATATATAATTTTTATATCATATAATATATATTTATATATATATATATATATATTATATATAATATATCATACGAGATCCTGACGATAAATATTTGAACTATGCGAAAATATATAATCAAATGTGAATCCAAAAAAATATAGTCCACTCGTTTATATACTCATATATTATTATTCTATATATATATATATATATATATATATATATCATATATAATACTATATATATATATACTATAGCAATATATATATATAATACTACTTTACCATAGTCTTATCTTCTTCGTCTAAAGAGAAGGCCTGACGGACTGTCAGCAGAAGACAGCATCGATTCCACGCAGTTCTTCAAAAGTAACACCATCCTTCATCAGGTAGCGCACGCGGAAGTCCATGTTTCCCTGGGTTCTCTCCGACGAATTCTTTCCATCTTAATCTTCAGTGCTTTCTTGCCTACTACCTCCACCTCCACCTTCCACCTTCTACCGCGTTGGGACATCTCGTTCTCTGGACCGGCAATCTTACTGATATGGCCCCCCAAACTCAGTCCTCGCAGAACTATCCATGTTACATCCACATCAAACTCTCTACCCTTAGACACACTCGTTCTCCTATACACTCACCATGTCATTGCCATTATCGTCCTCGACACCTACGCACTTCAACACGAGCTTCGATCATTTTTATACTTACTTGTAGTAATGCTCTAGTGTCAATGTGGGAAAAAATTAAGTTTTTTAAACTTTTATCCATCTTCCAGTTTTTTATAATCTGGGATATTAAAGCTCTCATTGGTCTCTTACTTCCGTATTTTTCATTTCTCCGCCTTCAACTTCTAGTACAAATCCCCGTGCGTGCAAATGCACCACCTCAGGTACATCAAACGCGTCACGAGTCTTAATTTTTCAATCATCAATGGACGATCTCCACTGTCTTCATCCTCCTTTACGTTACCCCACGTCTCATTATCACTGTCTTTCTAGTATTCATACTCTAAGACAATCGTCCCGTCAAATTTCTTGCAAAAACTTCCAAATGTTTCCGAGAGGAGAGTCTCCACTCCAACACGCCAAATTGTCCGCGTACACCATTATATTACCAGTAAGAATTAAAGGAAATTTCAATCTACTAACTTTTTTCTGATTAACTACATCCAAGTAAGGCTAAAAGAAGTAAGGAGACAGAATACTGCCCTGTCTCACTCCCGTGCCCACCTCAAATCATTTCTCATTTTTATATTCAGTTCTCACTTTACACTGCGCAAACGCTATAACATAAGAATTTTTATTGCTCCCCTCAGATCTTTCCTTCCACTCCGCTACAACTCCCCAACATCCCCCAAAAGTCCTCGCTTCTGGTGTACCGATACCGAGTCAAATGCCTTTCTTAAGTCCAAGAAGGACATTATATGAATGCTGTTTATTAAATTTCATCTCTCTCCAACACTATTGCTTTATCAAAACAACAGATTACATTGAACTTCCTTGCTCAACTGTTCGCGTTACCCATCTCTATAGTTCGCGTCGCTCATTTAATGGTTCATCACTGTTACTCCTTACTCACTGTATTGGCGCTGTGTAGACCCGTGATATGGTGAAGGACTCTGCTCTTACTTCTTCTAAATCCTTTCGTACACTTTCGCTATATGATCCAGCAAAACTTTTCTCCTATAGTTTCCAAATCTCCAGTATTATTACCTTTTCCCTTTTAGATGGGGTAAAACAACTATTCTCGCTCATCTACCGGGAACTACACCCTCCATCCAACATTTATTAAAAGTTCCAATATTCTTCTTCAATTCTTCTCCTCCTTCCTTTATCAACTCTATCGCAATTCCATCTTCACCCGGCGTTCATCCTATCTTCATTTTCGACAAAGCTTATTCATATTCTCCCATCGTTATCAGATTCACCCCCTCCATCTCCTCTCCCACATATTGCTTCTCTTCCACATTCCTCCTTTTTTCTACATTTAAGAGTTCTCTAAAATATTCAGCCCACCTCTCATTTACCTCTTCCTGTGCTGCAAGTACCTCCCCTTCTTTATTTTTCATGCTATAAAGCTTCTTCTTTGATTTTTTATAAGTTTTTGTGGCTTAAAAATCTTCTTCTTTCCTCCCTCTGTATCCTCTCCCAATTCTTCTGCATTCTTTCCGTCACCAGCCTTTTTCCTTCCCTCTTCACTATCTCTGCTCTGTTTCTTGCTATCACGTATTCAGCTCTTCTTTGTTCTGTTCTTCCTCTCAGCCACCTTCTCATTTTCTTGTTCTTTTCACCCAATCCTCTCTTCACATCTCCATTCCACCACATAGTGTGTTTCTTCCTCGTTCCTAAATTCCACCTCACTCCCAGCATTTCTCCAACTGACTCCAGGAAGCACTTTAACATCCTCCACTGTCCTATAATTCGACACTATGAAATAATCTATAATGGATTTTTGAACAAAACTTTCGGTGTTTTGGTTCCATCTATATCTTGAGACCTTATGAAATTCCCTATGTTTGAAAAATCAATTCATATAGCAAAAAAAAAAAAATTCTTCGTCGATTTTCTTTTAAATTTAATTAGAAACGAAAATTCAAGTAAATAATAAAAGAAAAACTCCGAAATGTGTTTCTCTCTCTAGCTTATGGTATTTGCATGTTGTTAAGTTTCTTCAAGCTTTCATAGTGTTTTCGCCACGAGTAATTCATGCGAGCGCACCTGTTTAAAATGTGAAACTTCTCAGAAAAGCAGGCGCTCGAGTTACCTCAAGCATCGTATTCACTATTGAATTTTGAATTCACGTTGGCAGCTCGAGAATACAAATTAAATATAAATTTGAACTAATTGTTAATGGAAACGCTAGAGGAATTATTATCGAAATCTTTATTCTCAAATCATAATACAGTATACTGATAATCAGAAATTTCTTTAATTATTTTTCCCTTAAGCATGTGCCTCGTGTTAAGCAAGCAGAATGGATTCGCCCCTGATATATATATATATATATATATATATATATAATATATATATTTGTAAATATTAATTATATTATATAATATAATATATATATATATACTATATAAATATATATATATATATATATATATATATATAATATATATATATATATATATATATATATATATATATATATATATATATATATATATTAAAGACCAAATATCTGTTTGCTAATAATCGCGAATGCGAATGTTAGTAGTAACAAGGGGATATCGCACGCCCAAATATCGGTAAAATATCGATATTTTTGTGTATCGATATTGTATCGATTATTTGTCACCTTGTTTCCTGAGTTGTATTTTGGCACCACTTCGAAGAAGGGGTGCGCCAGACGGTTGCGCAGCAACCGTCGTACGTATCCCCCTTAGTTTTTAGCCCCCTTTGGGGATTTTAGCCCCCCTTATGGTATTTTGGCATCGATATTTCGGTATCGATACGCTATTTGTAGAGATTATTTTGACCTTTCATAAAGGTAAGTGAGGGATTAAGTGGGATTAAATCGAGCTCATGTAGGTACCTGTCGTTGTACCTGCTGTAGGTAACTGTCCTAGCTTGAGCTCATGTAGGTACCTGTAGCTGTACCTGCTGTAGGTAACTGTCCTAACTTGAGCTCATGTATGTATCTGTCCTAACTTGAGTGCATTTATTTCCATCCACACTCACACCTACACCTACACCCACACCCACACCCACACTATGACACTTATACACACATACACCCACCCATAGACACTTACACTCACCCATAGACACTTACACTCACCCATAGACACTTACACTTACACTCACACACACACATACACACACACATACCTGACCTTGTCATCGATTATTGATCCGATTATTTCCTTCGATATTTTAATGGCTCAACTTTGATGGCTCAACTTTGATGCCTCAGCTTTGATGTCACCTTTGTTGATGGCTCAGCTTTGATTTCACCTTTATTGATGGCTCAGTTTTTATGGCATAGCTTTGATGTCACCTTTGTTGATGTTACCTTTGTTGATGTCACCTTTGTTGATGGCTCAGCTTTGATGACAAAACATTGATGACTCAACTTTGATGGCTCAACTTTGATGACTCAGATTTATTGATGGTTCAGCTTTGATGACTCAGATCTATTGATGGTTCAACTTTGACGATTCAACTTTGATGACTCAGCTTACACGGCTCAACTTTGATGGTTCCCAATCACCGTAAGGAGTGTCTATGAGTGTTCTATGAGTGTTCTATGAGTACCAGATGAGTGCCAGATGAGTGCCAGATGAGTGCCAGGTGAGGGCCAACTGAGTGCCAATGAGTGCCAATGAGTGCCAAGCGAGTGCCACATAGTGCCAAGTAAGTGCCACATAGTGCCACTTGAGTGCCATATAGTGCCACTTTTTTCAAGCCTTTTCTAGCCTACCCTGATCATAGAATAGCCCTAATATTGGTGTCTACCCTTAGGTTATAAGGTATGAGGAATCGATTCGTGTATATTATAAGTTGCTAGGATACTTCCTACTATGAGTTAGCCTTTTCTAGCCTACCCTGATCATAGAATAGCCCTAATATTGGTGTCTACCCTTATGTTATAAGGTATGAGGAATCGATTGGTGTATATTATAAGTTGCTAGGATGCTCCCTTTTCTAGCCTTTTCTAGCCTACCCTGCCCTACATCATAGAACAGCCCTAATATTGTTGCCTACCCCTATGTTATAAGGTATAAGGACTCGATTGGTGTGTATTATAAGTTGCTAGGATGACTCCTCATTCCACCCTTTCCGTTTCCCGTCGCGTTTCAAGTCCCGTTTCCCGCCTTCGGCCCGCCCGCACGCCGCGTGCTCCCACAGGCGCAATATTAACGCGCAACCGCCGCGTGCGCCCGCAGGCGCAATTTTATCGCGTATCCGCCGCGTGCGCCCGCAGGCGCAATATTACCGCGCGAACGATAATTATTTCATAGTTGTGATATCAATGTAAACTATTCAAAGAATTTCTTTTCAAATATACTAGAGTCATCATTTTTATTTCATACTTAATCATTTTCTATTAAAAACATATACTTTACATACCTTAAAGCAGTAAAACAGTAAATCAATAGTGCAATTGCCTAGCAACAAAGGGATTAGTAAGGCTTTATTTTACTGCTTTACTGCACTTAAACTTCGTATATTTATTAACATTAGGTTTTCTTTTATATTTTTGTTTTAATACTTTTTTATTTATAAATTTTTAAAAATTGCTTGTAAGAAGAAACTGAATCCAGAACGTTCAGTTAATAACATTTTATTTTTACTACATGTACGAGAAGTGTTTTAGTTAAAACATACTTACAGAGCTCTTAAATAGCAGTAAAACATGTAATCTGAGAGGTAGTCTTTTGGTGCTGTAGCAACAAAGGATTAAGCTGGGGATTAGTTGGATTAGTTTTTACTGCTTTTACTTAGTTTATCTGGCCTTACTGCACGACTTCACGTCATAAATATTATTATATATTTTATGCTTTTTAATACTTTTTATTTAGAAATTTTTTAAAATTGTAAGTAAGAAGAAAAAAACCACATGTGTCTGTTATATAAACATTTATTACTAAAATTTAACGAAATTTTATTAAAACATATACTTATTTTACGTTATACATACCTAAAAGCAGTAAAACAGTAAATCAATAGTGCAATTGCCTGCAACAAAGGATGAGTAGGAAGCGTGATTTATGGACTGCTTATCTGACTTTTTATCTAGCCTTTAAATCATCCATATTTTAATATTATGAGACTATTTAAATTAAATAACATTCTATGATTTAAAATTAATCATTTACATTTATGTTATTCATTCAACACAGATATATTGTCTGTAGATTATTGTGAAAGTTTTTTTCAGTTATCTATTCTATATATTGTTTATTATTATTGTTTATGATTATTATTATTAATTATTATTTATTATTATATAATATTATTATTATAATTGAATTATTATATTATTATATATTATTATTATTTATTATTATTATTATTATTATTTATTAATTATAATATTATATTCAAATACCTCCAGTCAATTTTACTTAAATGACTAATTAAATATTATTAATTCAATGCTACACCAGCACAACACAATACATAGACACTAATAATTCATCACTAACATACTATATCCTTAAGACAGCACACACACACACCACATCCTTCACGCAACACAGCCCTAGACACATACACCTACCCTATTACTACTAACATATACAAACAACAAACTACACACTAAAACTCCGAAATAAATTCATATCTTTGAACAAAGAATTTATTATATTATTATTTAACAGGTTTATTACTTAATACTTTTTAGTTTATAAATTTATAAATAGCAATCGTTTTAAATAATTTTATTTTTACTAATAAAATTTTATAAATTTTTATATTAAAACATATATTTTACGTATTATCATTCCTCCAGTCCTTTTACTTTATGACTATTATATCATCTATGTAATTGACAATCTAACAACAAAAAAACACACGCACTTACAACACAGAACACAGCATACTACCACGCACTACACTACATAGACCCAAACACACATCACATACATAGATCTACTAACACACCACAATAACCATAGGACACATACACACCTCCTATTGCACACACTTCAATTGGACTAACAGTCACCACACCTACACACTGCGCCAACTACGTACAACGCACACGTCACTAACGCACTACGCACAAACACGTAACAACACACATACCGGTCATTAAAATGTACACTGTTGAAACATATTAAGAAAAGTTCTTTGTGTATGAACATTAACATATAAGTTAGTATTAAAAAGGACATATATGAGTTTTAATTAAACATCAGTGCGATTTTACTCATTACTCGAGCCAATCAATTTTAACTAAAATTATTTTAAAGGTCTTAAAACTTCTATAATAAATCATTATCTTTGAACAAAAAATTATTATTTATTTATTATCTCATACTTTTTGTTAATAAATTTAAAGTATCAAGTTTTAAAATAGTTTTAACTAGAAAGTTTTATGAAAAATTTATTAAAAAACATATATTTTACGTACCTAAAGCAATAAATCCAGTAAAATCAGCAAACGCAAGACCTCTAACAGCCTCATAATCCAATCTATAAACCCACGTTTTGTTCTTATTGACTTACTGCTTTACATCATCTTTAGCCATTAATAAGTATAAACATAGCAAAATTTATTAAAAACACAGTCTATATGACTGTATTTTATTATTATTATCATTCTATGGTTTTATTAAAATAACAATTATCAAAAACTGTAATTTTTTCATGTATGTGTTAACTACAATAATTTCAAAGTTTTTTTAAATATTTCGGATCTGTTTTTATTTTTAATCTATTACTTATTGACAAACCAGCACGAAGAAACGACACAGCACAGACACACAACAACGTACACTCCTTACAGATACCAGACTGAGCTCTTTCTGAAAATGTGTTGAAATAACTACTTTAGGCCTAAAGTTAGGATAATCCTTTTTGAACCCCTGGCTGTTTTAAGCCTAATACCGCCAGGTCAAAAGGTAATCCAGTATAGACAAGAATCGCGACTACCATGTTAAATTATTATTATTTATAAAATAATTATTGTCATTTCTGCTACACATGCTGGATCGGTAAGATCCTTAAGCAGGTAAAGAAAGAAATGCTTTCCTTTCTTGTTAGTGGACGGAGTAAAATCCAATATCTCTTATATGACCTGGCGCCATTGATTGGTCGACGAATTAATTTTATCGCTTTTTGGGCTTTAAAGGTATGTAAAAACATGTTTTTCACATCCTGAGCCTTACCTGTGATTGGATGAAAATTAACTTAGTTCTTTAAACTTATATTTGAGCAGTTGTGTTTTATTATCTTTTAACCCAAACTCATTTTAAAATCATAGTCGTTTTGGGTGTTAAGAGGCGTACAAGTTCTCTGATTTGTATTAAAAGTGTTATAATTTTCACTAATGTTGTATTCAAGATTTAAATAAATTACTTACATTGACCTTCATGGAATATTGCTATATCAATATATTCGTTTGGCTAGGTTTTAAAATTTCGAGATGTTGTAGGATCTAGAGAATGCTAGAGTGTCTAGGTATGTGTGTGTGTATGTGTCTATGTATGTGTGTGTGTATGTAAAATAATAATAGTCATTGAAAGTAATATGGTTAAATAATATAAAGATAATAATAATAATAATAATAATATGAATGAATAATAATAATAATAATAATAATATAATAAAATAAAGTAATTAATAATATATAATAAAATAATAATAATTAATATAATAATAATAAATAAAACAAATTCCGCATTATTTAAAAAACTTTCAAATAATTTGTTAACTAATGTTGAATAATATAAATGAAATACTTTAATATAAAAAACAAATTATGTTTTTAATATTTTAATAGTCCTCCATTAATATTTAAATAAAGTGTAAAAGGCAGTAAATGGCCAGTAAAGGCAAGTAAAGCAGTAAAACAAAGCCCTATTCTAATCCTCTTTGTTGCTAGGTAATGAGCTATTCATTTACTGTTTTACTGTCTTTAGGTCTGTAAAATGGTTGTTTTTAATAAAATCTTTTCATTTAAAATTTTTATAAATAAAATGTTTATATATACAAGTTTTAAGGGTAGTAGGTTCTTCTTACATTATAAAAAAACAATTTTAAAAAATTCAAATAAAAAATGTATAAAACATAATGTTAATAGTATATGTACTTTTAAGTGCTAGTAAAAGCAGTAAAGGACAGTAATTAGAGTTAAAAGCAGTAAACTAATCCCTACTAATCCCTACTAGATCCTCCACTCGATCCCTTGTTTTGCTAAGCAAACAGCGTCTATTGATGTGTACGTTTTATCTGTTTTAGGGTCTGTAAAGTTGTTTTTATATAATAAATTTCGTATAATTGTAGTAAAATAAAATGTTTATATAATCAGACATTCTGGTTTTTTCTTCTTACAATCAAGTTTTAAAAATTTTATAAATAAAAAAGTATCAAAACAAAATATAAAAGAAAAACCTAATGTAATTAATATATATGGTTAAGTGCAGTAAAGCGTAAAGCATGGATACAAGTAAAGGCATTAAAGCAGTAAACACAAGCCTTCTATCCCTATGTTCTAGCAATTGCATCTAATTGAATTTACTGTTGTTACTGCTTTAAAGTATGTAAGTAAATGTTTTTAATAAAAAATGATTAATATGAAACTAAAATGATGACTCATAGTAACTTTGAAAAAGAAATCTTTGAATAGTTTTTACATTGATTATAACTACTATGAATAATAATCGTTCGCGCGGTAATATTTCGCCTGCGGGTGCACGCGGCGGATACGCGAATAATAGGCGCCGCGTTCGCTACGCGTGTGTTGCGCGTTAATATGCGGGCCTGCGGGCGCACGCGGCGGTGCGGCCGAAAGTGCGGGCGGGATACGCGTCGGGAAACGGGAACGGGAAACGGGCGGGAAACGGGAACGGGAAAACGGAAAGGGTGGAACCGAGGAAGTCTATCCTAGCAACTTAATAGATACACACCAATCGAGTCCTCATGACTTATAACATAGGTAGCAACAATATTAGGGCTGTTCTAAGATGTAGGGCAGGGTAGGACTTAGAAAACGTTAATTTTAATGCAGTTTCCTTCCTGCTATAAAAATATTACACCAATCTAAAGATAGAATTTTCTTCTTTTCGGTAAGACACAAATAATATAGGCACTTCGAGTGGCACTCATTGGCACTCATTGCACTCAGTTGACACCAGTTGGCACTCATTTGTGCACTCCATCTGTACTCATAGACACTCATAGACACTCCTTACGGTGATTGGGAACCATCAAAGTTGAATCGTTAAAGTTGAGTAATCAAAGTTGAACCGTCAAGTAGTATGAACCATCAATAATCTGAAGTCATCAAAGTCTGAGCCATCAACAAAGGTGACATCAACAAAGGTGACATCAAAGCTAAGCCATCAAAGCTGAGCCTTCAAAGCTGAGCCATCAAAGCTGAGCCATCAATAAAGGTATATCAAGTTGAGCCTCAAAGTTGAGCCATCAAAGCTGAGGCATTAAAATATCGAAGGAAATAATCGAATCAATAATCGATGATAAGGCCAGGTATGTGTATGTGTGTGTGTGAGTGTAAGTGTAAGTGTAAGTGTAAGTGTAAGTGTAAGTGTAAGTGTCTTTGGGTGAGTGCAAGTGTCTATGGGTGTAAGTGTAAGTGTCCATGGGTGTAAGTGTAAGTGTCTATGGGTGAGTGTAAGTGTGTGTGTGTGTGAGTGCAAGTGTCTATGTGTGGATGTGTTAGGTAAGAGCTTATTTGATATGTTTAAGCAGGATGGTTCTATGGGTGAGTGTAAGTGTCTATGGGTGGTTGTAAGTGTCTATGGGTGGGTGTAAGTGTCTATGAGCGGGTGTGTGTATAAGTAGCCTAGCGGGTGTGTGTGTATAAGTAGCCTAGCGGGTGTGCGTGTGTGTAGGTGTATGTGTGAGTGTGGATGGAAATAAAATGAATTCAAGTTAGGACAGATACAAACATGAGCTCAAGTTAGGACAGATACCTATATGACCTCAAGTTAGGACAGTTACCTACAGTAGGTACCTCGTCAGGTACGTATATGAGCTCGAGTTAATCCCACTTAATCCCCCATACTTACCTTTATGGAAGGCTAAATAATCGATACAAATAGCGTATCGATACCCGAAATATCAAGGCCAAAACTCGAATTGGGGGTCAAAACCCCCAATGGGAGACAAAACTAAGGGGGACACGTTCGACTCAGGAAACAAGGTGCCAAATAATCGATACAATATCGATACCCAAAAATATCGATATTTTTACCGATATTTGGGCGTGCGATATCCCCTTGTTACTACTAATGTTATGCGAATATATTTTTTATAATATAAATTTTCTTAACATTCACAAATGAGAATGAGAATGAGAATGAAAAACACTTCATTAATTTATAGAGCTACAGTTGATAGCATATTCAATAGTTGAAATAAATTATTGAAAGGTTTGTTATGGTTATTTAATGAGTTAAGAATCTACCAAAATCGAATAGCAAAACACCATTCCTAACCACAACTACTACTAACGCGTACTAGACCTCGTACTTGGTAGGAGTTATGGTTTCATGGTTAGCTAGAAAAAAAGGGTCGTAATATTTATTACAAAGGTGAGAGGTGAAGCCTCGCTCACCTATTAACCACGAGTGCAATACATAAAATGAATGAAAAATACTATGAACGGTGTCGTACGGTATTTTAAATTATAATGAATAATAAAAAAAAAAAAATTTAAGTAGCTTCTCCCCCCCCCAAAAAAAAAAAAAAAAATTAGATAGATTCCTATCATAGAATTAAATAAAGTAGTAGTAGTAGTAGTAGTAGTAGTAGTAGTAGTAGTAGTAGTAGTAGTAGTAGTAGTAGTAGTAGTAGTAGTAGTAGAAACTACATCACTTGCAGCTGACTAACATTTCCAAAATGATATAACATCAAGCGAAGGAATTCTGCAGCAACGTTTTAATATGAAGTCGACCCTGTGGCTTTTAAAAAAATATCTATCAATACTCTCTGTACGATAAAAAAAGATATACTGACTCTTCTGCAATATACATCTCATCACCGAAAAATAAAATATAATGATAATAATAATAATAATAATAATAATAATAATAATAATAATAATAATAATAATAATAATAATAATAATAATAATAATAATAATAATAATAATAATAATAATTCAAAAAATTTTATTCAGTAAAGAGAATTTACAATTTCATCTTTTAATAACAAAGATCTCATAAGAGTTATAGAATTTGACATAGCCATATTTCATTTTCATTATAAACCATTATTGTTAAGGTAAGTAAATTTCCCTAGTATCTGAAATGGGTCTACTAATTGCAACACAGTGTAGTGTCCTTTGGGACACGAAATATATAATTAATAATAATAAGTATTAAAATGATGATAATAATAATAATAATAATAATATAATTAATAATAATAATAATAATAATAAAATAATAATAATAATAAATAATCAATAATAAATAGATAAATATAATAATAATAATAATAATATAATAATAATAATAATATAAAAATAATAATAATAAATAATAATAAAATAATAATAATAATAATAATAATATAATAATAATAATAATAATAAATAATAAAGATATATAATAATAATAATAATACATAATAATAATAATAATAATAATAATAATAATAATAATAACAATTATAATAATAATAAAATAAAATGTTGGCAATAACAATAATATTAAAAATAAGAGTAATAGGTTATTAATAATAAAAAAGAAATAATAAAATTAGTTATATTACTTGTAACAGTATCAATACAATCATTCATACAGCGATCCAATTCTGAAAATGAGATTTCGAAAGAATAATAATAATAATTAAATAATAAATAATAATAAGTAATAATAAAAATATAATAATTAAAAATAATAATAAATTAATAATAATAATATAATAATAATAATAATAATAATAATAATAATAATAATAAAATAATTATATAAAATGATAATAATAAAATAATTTCCTAAATAAAGATATTAACTAATTGTAACTTTTATTGTTCCGATTTACATTGCTATGATCTGCTTTCACATTCCTGTTAGATAATTATATATATATAATAATATATATATATATAATATATATATATATATATATATAATATATAATATATATAAATATATATATATATATATATATAATATATTATCATATATATATATATATATATATATATATATATATATTCAATATTCATGTATTTTGGGTATTTTGTTTAATTATTGCTCAAAGATAATTTAAAATGAATCACATCCAAAAGCTTAAACTTGTATCAGTTTCGTTGTAATTTTATTGTTGTATCAAATCATTGATCAGTACAGTTTTTCTCCTTCCTAAATTATCTCTGTTTTTTCTCATAACTTTCCAAGTTAAAATTCTTAACCAAAAACTATTTCTGATTTTAAAAGTGCAAAATGAAATTGCAACATCGATGGAGCCGACCTTTTTTAGGTTGGATCACCGTTATGTCTCAAATGCGATGGAAACGACCTTGCCAGGATGAATTACCAATTTGCCTCAAATGTGATGGAGCCGACCTTGTCAGGATAGTTCACCATTATGTTTCAAATGCGATACTAAGAAGAAAACTTGTTAGATCTTAATGCCTAAGAAGTCTGTTTCATTTCTAAACTCTTTACAATATTTCACTCAATTATACACGGATCATTTGAAAGTACAACTGTGAAAAGAAGTGTGATAAAGCAAGGTTGAATAAGTTATCTAACATTTTACCTATATAGTGGAAAATAGAATAAGCTTAGATGGATGGAGCAATATTGAGAATATGCTGAAAGACGAGTTGAACGTACTAACCTCGCAGGTTGGCAATTATAGAGTTCAGTACAGCAGCGTTCATCGTTATAGAGAAAGAATGAAGTGATGCAGCAATTTATCGACTAGAAGGAAACTGGTAAAAGTCCTATTGGTAGTGTGAATATTGAAGTGGAGAGAGGTCATAGAATACACCTTTCCTAGAGAAATGTATGAATTGAATTACCCCACATACGATATGCATATTTTATATAAGAACGAAAAACAACATCCAGACAAAACAACTGGAGTAGTGCTAATAAATTCTGAAGGAGTTGAGGAAACTCTAACTTTTTTTCGATGTTTAGTTAAAAAAAATGATTTTTCAAAGAAATCACGGAGAAAACAAAAGAATTTATTCCAAACCCTTCACTTTTTTATGTATTTATCATTTATTTTACACTTCTCTTAACTTCGTCGTTCCTTTATATGGCATACTATGGTAGATAGACCCAACCATTTTCCCTTAAATCCTAGCCATAATGGTTCATCAAATTTTGTTCTATCAAATTCTTTTTTACCTATTGATTATTACACTTACCTTTATTTTTGAATTAATTGTGTCTCACCTTCATCTTAACTAATAACTCATATCATATTCTTCAAATTGAAAGACGATATTAACAAGAAAAAATGACTTCAGGGTGGTGTCTGCTCACATATAAGCTTACTTTATTATTTTTAAAAAAAATGGCCTGATAATCAAATGAATCAATAAATAGCTTCCCTTTATCCTATTTAACTTGACAATAATCCTTTCAATAACACCTATAAATTCTGGTTTCCAATCTATTCAGACTCCCTTGTCTTAAAATTTTTGATATTTTTTTCTGGCAGATTTTCTTACCATAAGGTGGCGTACCTAGGAAATCGGATGTTAGAGAACTTGGAATTCATCCAATCAGCAGTTGCTATAGGTACAGGTGTTATTGCTCTATATATATATGATCACCATTTCCTGGCAGTTGTACCACATAATTGGACTTCTAGATAAATTGTCTGTCCCTAGGACTTTAACAATAAACCTTATAAAGAGAGTGAAAATGCTGTCCTAGGATTGTGACCTATACCTACTCCTTCTCATAGGAAACTTATTTTCACAATCTTCCTATCGTGAAATCCATACCATCTCTGAATTCCTATATATTTTATACACCGCTTTCCAGTCAGATGGAAATTTGTAACATGTACATTCTTTTTTGGATCGAGTCCTGCAGAACTAGTATTTCAATTCTGTCACCTTTGTCACCATTCAATGATGACAAGTTACTCTGAGATATTGGACCAAGTCTAGGCTATTTTGTCTACAGATAGTACCAACCACTACTGTTGAAAATGACTTCACGCGTTAGAAGGTCCAAAATTTGCTCTTTTTCAAACGATCCAATTAACTGACAACACAAAACTTAATGCTATGGCAATCTTAATGGCTTTATCCATATAATTCCCAACTTTACTGATGTAAGGCTAATTTAGCCTCAGTTTCCAAATTTTCACAAAACCTAAGATGGAATATATATTATATATATATATAATATATAATATTATTATATATACTATATATATATATATAACTACTTAATATATATATATATATATATATATTAATATAGTAATATATTATAAAATTTTGATATATTTTATAATACTATCATATATAATATATATTATAATATAATATATACTATAATATAATTATATACTAATAACATATATATATAATACTATATAAATATATATAATATATATAATGATAATATATAATATAAATATATATATATATAATACTATATATATAAATACACTATATTATATATATATATTATATATATAAATATATATATAATATATATAGATTATATATATATACTAATATATATATATATATATATATAATTATACTATATATATATACTTATATTATATATCTATACTATATAATATATATATATATATATATATATATATATATATAATATATTATATATATATATATAATATTATAATATATATAGTAATATCACTATATATATATATATGATATCATATATACTATATATACTATTATATATAATATATATATAATATATTAATAAATATAATATATTACTATATTATATAATATATATATAGGCTAATACATATATTATATAAATATATCTATATATTACTATATTATATTAATATACTATACTATATTATTATATATAATATATATATATATAATATAATAATATATATATATATATATAACTATATTATAATCCTCTATATAGTGATGGAACAGATTATCCGTAAAATTTACGCGTTTCTTTTTTTTTTATTCCAAGTCATCAGGAAAAAAAAATCACGCATATTTATTTATGTCCATCCGTTCATCAGTCATGTCAATTCTTTGCATTTTTTGGAGTTAAGTGTGAACCAAATAGTTAAAAATTTCTGCAATGAATATAAAACTCAATAATAATCATCATTTAATATATTATAATATATATATATAATATATATATATACTATATATATAATAATTATATATATATATATATAATATATATACTCATAAGATATATATATGTATATAATATTATATATATATATATATATATATATATATATATTATATATACATTATATATATATATATATTATATATATATATTATATTTTATATATTACATATATATATGTATATATATTTATATAATATTATATATAAATATATATATATATATATATATAATATATTATATATATATAGATAGCTATATAAGTTATAATTAATATGTATATAATATATATATAATAGTTATATATATATGCAAAAGGGGTTATGTCACGCTTATGGAAAACCTTCCCATTAGCCTGAAGGACTAGAATGAGTTGAAGAGAGTGAGTTTGTGTGCTGAATTGGCGTTCGTCGGGGTGCTTGGACTCTTCAAGTAGGTCGTGAGTCTTCACAGCAAAGAACTAAAGTGAAATGGAGAACTTACCTGACTGAAAGGACCGTTGGTAAGCTGTCCAGATGAGAGCTAGGTGTTGCACCCATAAAAGACATGAGAGGCACTTCAACAACTCTGATACCCTCTCTAGTGCAGCTTGGTCCTGCACACATGAAGAGAAGCAAACCCATACAGGCGTTAAAGGATGACCGTACCAACAGCAAAGCGAACCAGAACCAGAAGAAATTGAATTGATGTAAATGCCCAGACTTTGAAACGGATTGTGGTAAAACCAAACATCCCTACAAACACGAATTGTCCTTACAAAACGGCCAGAAAACCCATTTGAGAGAAGAGTGGAATGTTGGCTGAGTGTTCTTGTGTACACCTCCGTGGCAACTGTCACTAGGCGTCAAATATGAAAGGGTTTGTCACGCCCTGTTGACAAACAAACTTCCTTAGCCCTGAAACCTAATGATGTTGAAGAGATGTGACCGTCTGTCGCCGATGAATTGGCCGTTTCACCGTCGGGGATGCTTTTGCGACTTAGTGTGATGCAGACTTAAACGCCAAATATATATATATATATTATATAATACGATAAATATATAATAAGTATATATATTAAATATATTATATATATATATAAATATATATATATATCATACTATATATATTAATATATTATATATATACTATATTAATATACTATCTATATAAATATATACTATCTATATATATATATATAATAATATATATATATATTATTAATATATATATATACTATATATATACTATATTATATAATATATATATATATTTATATACTTATATATATATATACTATATATATATATAATAATATATATATATATATATACTATATATATATATATATACTATATATTATATATACTATATATATAGATATAATATATACCCATTTTGCTTATGAATGTATGAATTCAATGCAACAGGTCGACTTTCTGTTACTGACGTTAGTATACAACTCTTCAGACAACATCTTAGAAACACACCTGCTATACCCACATATCCAATATACCGCATACTAGATCATACACTTTCTAGAAACATCACTACAATTTATCCTTAATATCCCTTAGGTGTTGGAGAAAATATGCACAACACACCTGTATGCTCTCCTGTCCCGTAAGAAGGGACTAAGCGACCGTGTAGTTAGCTGGACTGCACACCACTTACTATTGCAGGGAATGTAACTGAATGCCCTGGCAGAACAGTCAAATCACGGTAAAACCGGCCTTCATTCATTTTTGGAAAGAAAAAATATTAATCGTATGGGTAAATGCAAATGACCCAGCAAGAACAATGTATGAAGAAAAGAGGGAGAGAGGACTGAATGGATGTATTACAGAAAGGGAAAATTTCGATTTTCCTCCGACTGTGCACCCATGAAAAAAAGATGAAAGGAACGCGAAAAAATGAGTGTGTGGGTGAAATGTGTTTGTTTGGTGTGGAAAAGGAATTAACAGGGATAGAGATTTGCCCCCCAATTCTGCTATAGAGTGACCTTGTGGTAGAGAGCTATGGTGATTTTGTGCTCGTGTGAGATTCACCAGAAATCCTAAAGTTAAATTTAAGTTTGAAAAGGTCAAAAATTTGTGTGGTTGCCGACACATGACATCTGAGGGTAATCATGAGAGAGTGAGACTCTTTCTGGATAATCCCTGATGACATTGTTTTGATGGGAGTGATAGGAGATTACCACAGTTCAATTTGCCACATTTCTGCTTACAAAGTATTTTTTACAGTTGTCAAAAATTCACCGGCAACTAGTAAGCATGATGGTATATACAGTCAAAAGTTCACTAAGGAAAAATTACACGCAAATGACAAAGAGAAGACTTTAAAGTGAGATTAATCCAGCCAGGAATAACAGAGCATGGACGAGAAATTCACCAGAAGAGGTGGTGGAAAGAAGAATCACACACAAACGAACCTAGCACTGATTACACACAATGTCAAACCAGAACACACGTGCGCCACCCAGTCAGCACTTGTGTACCCGAGGATGTAAACCGGAGTGGTAACGGATTAAGTTTACAACGGCAGCTGACCTGCTTACATAGATAGAGATAAAGCCACATCAAATCCGACTAACAAAGATAGAGGTCAAGGACAATCGAGAACAGTACAGAACAAGTTATAAGCCCTATTGCAATTGACTAGGACAACTGTCAACAAAAAGCACGGTTGAAAACATAAATACTTCCAGAATATGAGAGCAGTTATCCATAACGAGCCGGTAACCTTGTATATGGAGAACTAGAGAGAGAAAAAAACAGTATTCGTAGTCCTAAACCAGAACACTTCCAGTTTATCTTGAGACGACCTACAGAAGTTGTGAAGAGAGGTTTTTTAAGACCATTTTTTTTATGTTAAGACGACGGAGATCATGGTGGTCAATAGAGAAGAAAGAGAAACCACAGTCCGATCGAAAGAGTATGCGAAAAGTTAAAAGGTGTATTGTGGAGAAAAGAGATTTTGTAAAGTGCTGCCCCTGTTAAAAGAATTGATTTCAACAAGGTGAGAAAAATCCACGGAATTCACTATCAGATAGAGAGAATTCAGAAATACGGAAAAGATTTAAGACAAGAGAGGAAATTGCTAGAAGAGAAGAGGACAGAAGAACTTGATATGAGTTGAAGGAATGAAGGTCCGATCCATCACGAATACTTGAGTCATAATACACAGTTAGTAGGTGCCAGTGAGAAGAATACCCATTAATGAAAAGTACGGAGATAAGACACACTTGAGGAACCCACACCTATTTACAGAAAAAAAAAGAAGTTCATACAACAACATGATATGAGCCCGATTTGAAAGAAAACATACACCATAAGTAAGAAAGAGACAGGAAGAACAAAGGAGGAGAGCCATTGAGAGAAGACAACAATGAAACTAATTACCGTCAAATGATTTGGGTATGTTCCAAGCCGCACACAAGACCAAGTCCACGTATTTCTAAGAGCCAAAAAACAATTAAATCGGCTTAGATAGGCAAAGATAATTCAAGTACGAACTGAAGACGAAAGCAACGTACCTGAAGATCACCACCAGTCCAGATCATACTATGCCGTGATACTTTGAGAAGGTTTACAAAAGATCTTAGAATAGACATAAAACCGACAATTAGAGATAGGGAACATAGTAGAAGGATCAGAGGGCTTCCTCTAATCGCAATAGGTTGGACAGCGTTCAGAGCTACAAAAGGGAAAGTGCTAATATTGAGGAGATAGCAGAGAAGTATACGATGAACCCGAGGGCAGGGATAGAGAAAGCAAACTTATCAAAGTCGCGGAGGAATGATGACGCAACAGATTCTTAACTTCATCAGATTTTAGCGATAGGAACCACCGACTAAATTATCACAGTAAAGCCACTGACACCTAGAGTAATGAATTAGTAGAAGAGGCAGATGACAAATCGTAGCGGTGATTAGGCAGAAAAAGAAGGGAGAGAATTGGTTTAAGTTTTTAGAAATCTCAGCAACATGAATCATCCAGATCAGATAAGAGAGGAAAGGCCACACTATAACAGAAGTTGTAAGATGTTATTGAAAGGCAGAGAAAGATCCTGTCTGCCATGGAAACCAAGGAAGGTTAGCCACCTTTCGATTGCATAAAAGGCTTTTGCTCGTGCAATAGATATCACTGCAAACGATTTCTGTACCTATTTTTAAGATAAGCGAGAACAGAGCGATTTTTCGCCCATGCATGTCGTTACAAAAGGCATCAATACTTTCAAAGAATTCTTCGATATTTCCGGGAATTCTGCTAGTAGATGTGCTCAGAAATTTTAGGGGGACTGTTCCATGAACTGCAATTTCATAGGACCATCTCTGGGCATTTGTATAAGATTATCTTCCTCTGATGCTGTGAGCCCCTCTAATCCAGTTATTGTTTGCATTATAAATATAATATTTACAGAAACTATGTTGCAAATTATCCAATGTTGATATAGATAGGTTATGTGTCCTCTTCAAAAATCTTTTCCTCTTTCAAATAAAAAAATTTGTGAGGATTGGAAATGTCTCATAGTTTCTTTTCGATAGACGATGACTCCACAATTTAAACTTCTTGATCATGTTTTAACCTTGTCTTCAACTTGAAAAACTATAGCCGTTTTCGTTTTTGCATTTGTGCTTCCGAAACGTAAGAAATGCTCGAGTTTGCGTTCGTTTTTGTCAAACTTAGCGCAAAATCATGAAAAATGGCTCACCAACGTAAGGAATTTCCTTAATTCTGTAAGGTTGCTATTTCCTGAGCTTGCCGAATTTAAGCACGTTCTTACGAAAAAATGTAAACAAATAAGATGGCGGCGTGGTAGGTCCGTTTGGTTTGATGAATGTTTCATTCAATAAAATTAGCTTTAAATCTAATTTCCCAAATCGATAAACTCCATCACAATTAGTTAATCAATTATTTGTAATATAAACCATTTGTTATTTTTTTTTATTTGTTTATTCCAAAACCAAGTGGTCAATCACAACAGCTGATTAAAAATGTTTGTAAACAAAAGTAACTTCTATGAGAAATCGCGTTCGTTTATGCACGAAATTCGTGCTAAAACTGGATAAGCATTTCTTATCGAGCGTAAGCACGAATGACAAAAACGAAAACGGTC
>JABUQX010000426.1:0-17371 GCA_015478945.1 Trachelipus rathkii | reverse complement strand
CAGGCAGGGGAGGGCAGGCAGTCCCCTGGAATAACCTGGGCAGGAAAGGCAAGTTCATGTAAACACATATCGATGTTATATTTATACTAATTTTAAAATTCCACCTATAGGGTTAATTCCCACGGATTTTAATCTTTTCCCCCCAATAACTTTTTTATAATAAACTATTTGAAATATAAATTCCCCCACTGTTATCAAATAAACTTATGGAAATCCAGGGAGTTCAAATCTGGTTGTTTATTTTCGTTAAAAGGACAAGAAAATGTCCCAAAAAAATATATTAAGAAATTGGTCGAACCGCAGCAGGCAAGGGCAGGCAGGCAGGCCCGCAGGCAGGCGGCAGGGGCAGGGCAGGGCAGGGCAGGCAGGGGGGGCAGGGGGCAGGGGGCCAGGCAGGGGCAGGGGCAGGGGCAGCAGGGGGCAGGCAGGGCAGTGCAGGCAAGGGCAGGAGGGCAGGGGCAGCAGGCAGCAGGGCAGGCAGGGGGGCAGGCAGCCAGGCAGGAAGGCGGTTCATTGAAATAACCACATTTATCGATGTTATGGTTTTGTTTATGGCATTCAGGGCATTTCAGGGCAGCAGTATTGAAAATAAACCAACATTATTCGATTTTTTGTTTATGTTTTTATGCCATTCCCAGGCATTTTTTCAGGCAGGGGGCAGGGCAGGGGCATTCAGGGCCAGGCCATTCCGGGGAGCAAGATGGCCAGGCGGCAGGGCGGGCAGGGCAGCAGGCAGTCAGATCACAGTCCGGCTTAGGGAGGCAAGCAGGGGCAAGGCGGGTTTATTTTGTTTAACTACCTTATTCATGTTAATTCAATTTAAGTATTCATACCAAAGTGTTTAGTTTTCACGAATTTTATGCTGTTACCAATATACCGTTTCATAAATAGGCTATTTCGAAATAACAAAGTCCCTCCTCATTCAGCATCAAAATTAACCGCCATCCCCAGAGTTTTCAAAAATCTTGTTGGTTTTATTTTTCGTGTAAAAAAATATGCAAAAAATGTCCCAAAAATTGTATAAGGAAATATTTTTTTATTCGCAAGGCGACGGCGGGGCCAGGGCAGGGCAGGCCACACGCCACGACAGGCGTTGCAGGGGGCAGCAGCCAGCAGTAGGCAGGGCAAGGGCAGGGGCAGGCAGGCAGGCAAGGCAGGCGGGCTGGGCAGGGGCCAGGGGGCAGCAGGGAGGCAGTGCAGGAGCAAGGGCCAGGGGCAGCAGGGCAGGCAGGTAGGGAGGGCCAAGGCAAGGGGCCAGGGCAGGGCAGCAGACAAAGAACAGACAGGACAGGCAGGAAGGCAGGGAAAGAAACAGACAAGCAGACAGGTAAAAACAAACATATAAACAGACAAACAGACAAACTGTCTAACAAACAGACAAATAGGTAGACAGGCATTGGAATACAGACAAGTCGACAGATCAATAAACAGGCAGATAAACAGACAAGAAGTCTAACAGACATGATAATATGCAGGGGGAGAAAGACAAGCAGACAGATAAAAGCAGACAAAGAAACAGACAGAATAATAGGCAGGCAAGCAGAGAGAGAGAGAGAAACAGACAAGCAGACAGATAAAAACAGAGATAAAAACAGACAGATAAATAGACAAACAGCCTAACAGACAGACAAATAGGAAGACAGGCAGAGGAAGACAGACAAGCAGATAGATAAATAAATAGACAGATTAACAGACAAACAACTTAACAGACAGACAAATAAACTAATAATCAGACAGAAAAATAGACAGACGAACAGAAAATGCAGACAAACAAGTAACAGGTAGTGATACAGACACATAAACGGATAGCTTAAGAAGACAAACAGTCAAAAAAACAGACAAATAAACAGACGCACAGACATAAAAATAGGAGACCAACAGGCTGACATGCAGGGATACAGACAAACAAAGAGACACCCAGATAGATAACTAAACAGACAAACACACAAAAACAGACATAAAAATAGACAGACAGGTAGAGAGACAAAAACAGACAGACGAATAAATAAACAGATAAACAATCAAACAGTCAAACAGACATACGTACATTAAAACAGTCAGACAAACAGGCAGAGGCGTAGAGAGACAGACAAGTAGACTGAAACAGACAAACAGGCAAATAATAGGGAAAGCAAACAGACAAACAAACAAGCAGACAGACAAGCAAACAGAGAGATACAGACAAACTTACACATATGCTCGCAGACAGACAATCATAGAAACATATCACAGACAGACAAACAGAAAGACAGACTAAAAAACTGACAGAAAGACATGTGATAAACAAACATAAGGGACAGACATACAGACAGGCAAACAGACAAACAGACAAACAGAGATTCAGGCATACAAAATGATCAGAAGAGAGACAATCAACGAGAAAGAAAAACAGACGAACAGACAAGCAGATCTTTATAGAGACATATAAATAGAGAACCCAAAAAACAGGCCAAACAGATCTCCCACAAAATTAATGATATATATATTATATATAATATATATATAATATATGATATTATATATATATATTACTACTAATACGTATAATATTATATATATATACTTACTATATTAGGCTAATGTCATTATATATATAACCTAGTCTATATTTATCTATACAGTATGCCACTATGTATCTATTCCTTATATTATTATAAGAGAGGTCCACAACCCTGGTTGCAACTAAACATAATTTAGTTAGATGTGTGTTCGAAATCTTTTCCTGATCGATTAATTGCGTATGATAACTCTGTTTAATCAGATATTCTAAAAGCAGTGAGTGTGAGATCGTGTAGAAGATCTAACTGTAGCTAAAGATGAAGTAATATAAAAATAAAATCAGACGTTGAAGATTCAGTGAATAGATATGGAAAAGTTTATAAAATAAGAGTTGGAGGAAAATACAACAAAGAAATAATTCCATACCAAAAAGCGGTACAAGAACTCAACTTTACATTATACATTGATTGTGTCATTAATATAAATTATCTTTAAAATTCACAGAATTTATTTTCATTTAATCAAAAAAAATTCTTTTTTGACTCAAAAGATTTTCCCGTCAAATACTCGTATTTCTCATGAATACTGAATAATAACTTTTTATTCAATGAATACAAATTATTTAAACATGACGTAAAATAAAAACTTTATTCTCTATTGAGAATTAATTTGGTAAACTTTTTTGGCTAAGTTTAAATTAAAGGAAAGAAATAAATTCAGAATTTCGGAAAGTTTGCAGAACTTAAAATGTCTTAAAATATATTCAATTCAACAAAATATGAAAACGGAAATGTAAAATAATGGAAATATATTATTGAGGATAATATATATTCTGTTTAATTATAATGTCTCTCTACTAATCAACACGTTAAAGAACAACAATTTCAGCGATGATTGAGAAACTGTAGAGAAGAAGAAGGCAAACTGGCAATCAGTAATGAGATCAGAAAAATTAAGATGATTCCAAATCATGTTATTAAGAATACATTAGAAAACTTTGAAAATAACTGGGTTAAAAGCGATAGGCCGATGAGTTAAAAAAGTTGATAGGGCATCCATTTCGGCACAACAGAATTGTGAAAGGGTAATTCCAATAAAAGGAATGCCGAAATAGTTTATGAAGGTTGATAAACTCGCAATCATAAGATTTCAGAACAAATAGGAAGATACAGTTTGGTTGATACGCTTTCTTTCTCTTAAAGTTCAGAGAGAGAAGAGCTCCCAGCTGACAAAAGGTTAAGAAGTGCATGAGGGGCTACTTATTCAATTGAAGATGGATATAGATCAGATTCAAGGTTAATTATATATATTATATATATATATATATATATAATTATTATATATATATAGAATATACGTATATATATTTATATATAGTATATATCATATATAATTATATATAGAAGAATAAATCTGAGCCCCACTTCATTTTCTTTACCACAGAAATTGACTTGGTATCAGAGAAATGCAAATTAAAGACTTCTAGAATGTTTACTCCATCAAATAGAAGAAGGAGATCTAAAAAAAATAAGCGATGTTTGTTTTCAACTCCTCAACTGTATGATACTTCAATCTACGAAGAATTTTACGGTCCTGTCGTCATTTACTTGTAGTACCCGTGTGGCTCTTTTTAATTAAAGATTCACAAAGAGGACCTGGATTTGGTGAGTATTTCCATCATTAGTGTATAAAACTTTCTAGTGAATTATCTATTCTCATGACTTCTTGCTTACCAAGGAATCATCATAGATAATCTCTCTCTTTCTCTCTCTCTTCTCTCTCTCTCTCTATTTCTCTCTTCGATATTCTCTCTCTCTCTCTTTCTCTCTCTACTTCTTCCCTCTCCTCTCTCTCCCTTGACTCCTCTTCCTCTTCTCTCTATCTCTCTCTCTTCTCTCTTCCTCTCTCTCCTCCTCTCCACTCTCTTCTTCTCCGTACTCAAATGTTGATCTTTCTGATTTTCAATTTTCTTTTCTCAAATAAAGAAGTAAAATAAAAATGCCCCAGTCATATCTCTAAAATATCAACTAAGAAAAAAAATGAAATAATAATTAATAAAATAATAATGGAAATAAAAAACACATTTTAGCTGCTCCAACTTCTAACGAGTATTAAATATCTTAAATGAGAACAATGTTTTTAGTTATAAGAAGAAGCATATTCATCAAAATAATCTATTTAAAAATATAATTATAATATAACAAAGAGAAAAAGAATAAATATGTTTAATCTATTATACTTATTACTTCAATTATATTATGCAATTATCTATGTCATAATTTATAGTACGCTTAGATTAAAATAATGATTATTTCTTTATTATATTATTATTATATTTATATATTATTAATCTCTAATTATACTTATTATTAATATTAATTATATATTATATCTATTTTCATTATTATTTTGGTATTATTTTAAATACTTAAAGTATTTATGATTAATATCATATATTATTATTATTATTTTATTATTCATCTTATTATTATCATTCATATTTACTTGATTATATATTTATTTTTATTTATTGTTATTACATTTATCCCTTATCATTCATTTATTAATATAGATTAGTTTATCATTTATTTATATGTTATATCTCTAATATATCTTATTCATATGATCTATCAACTAAGTATTTCTTTATTATTATCTTATTGCTATTATCCCAGTTAACTTAAATACTTTGTAACCTCAACCAAAAGACCTAATTCTTCGTACTCAACCAAAAGATTTAATTAGTAGATCATTTAAAGGACCTTTTACGCATGATCTACACATTTTGCACATGATTATTAACCCTTCATCCTACTTGCATCATTTATTTTAAAATTTTTATGCAGTTTGCACTATAAACATCTAGGTGCTGATCTATGATTTCAAGAGTCTCCATAAATTGAACTAATTGAAAAAATTTTTGATTCGATCATAAGTGTGCTTTACAATTTTGAAGGATATCCTATGTCATGCTCCTAAAGCAATTCATTCTGTTTGCGTGATATTTATATCTGTAACCGTCTTCAACAATTATGACTTCTTCCACACTGCAATTTACTACTGCTGTTGATTGAGATACATTTCTTATTAAAATCAATTACCGATCCTCCTTACCTACATTCCTCCCTCTTGTCAAGTCCTTATCATCATCTCATTGACCTTAAGGCATTAAGAATGATATATTTAGCTTTCTGTTTCCATTATCCAGAATTTAATTATTTTGAGCTAGGTTTTAATATTGTAAAAATCTAAAACATTCCTTGGAAAGGAATATTAATAAGTACAGAAGGTTTTCTGCTAATGCAGCCGCTAAATTTCTCTTTCAATTTAACTAATATAGGAACACTTTCGAGTATGTAATAAGAAAACTCTCTCATATTGAATGGAATCTTTACATTGACATGAAGAGTCATAGTTAATAACGTTTTCCACTGTCAAGATATAATATATTATATATATAATAATATATTATATATTATATATATAATAAATATATATATAATATTATATTATATAGTATACTTTATATATATATAATAATGTATATAATAATAATATTATATATATAATATATATATTATATATACTACTATAATTATTATTATATAATAAATAATATAATACTAAATACTAATAATCCTAAAGAAAAAATATCATAAAAGTTTGCGGATCGATCTAAAAGATTGGTTGACTGACTCGATAAGATACTATAATAAAAATCTGGAAGAGAAAAATATTGTATATGCTTTACCTATAGTTATGAATAATAGAAATTCACTGATATTTATATAGTATATATAATATAATATATATATATTATATATATATAGATTAATATATATATATATACTAATATATTATTATATATATATATATTATATATATTATATAGATATAATTGAAAAAAGACTATATATACTATATATATGTATAATATATAATAATAATATACTTATTATAATAAGTAGTCTATTATAAGCGTGGATCTATACATAAGTTACTATGCGGTTAGTACGCATATAATAAATACACTATCTATGTTATAGTTATAAGATTATATTATTAAAATACGTCCAATCTTTATAAATAATACGTTATTTACTATTATATATCATTATATCAATACTATATAGGTATATATATATATATAATATATATAATACAATACTTTCTTTCATTAAAAATCTTACACTTTATATATATATACTTATATATTATATATATACAATATATATAATATAATTTCTGATACACCAAGATTCGAAAAAATAAAATTAGACTTTATAAATTAAATGTAATACTTTTTGAAGTTTAAGAAATACCGTAACATTTTAAATATGCTTTAAAAAGACTAAAAAAATAGATATAATGTGGAGTTAGAAAATGAGAATGAAGAAGAACAAAACAAAAAAAAACAAAACACATTAGGCAACCCTAATTAAAATAGTTCTTGCTACATAGGAACGACTGAATAGATCCATTAGTTTATGACACAGAACACCAACCAGTGATGATAGCAGACCCTGTTTATAATATAATATTTATTAATAAATTATTTTTACCACATCTTACCCAATGCTGACTCCATACCCATACAACTCGTATCTAATGGTACTTATTTGAAAATACACTATGTATTTTATCTTTTCCCGAATACCTAAAGCAAAGGAGAAAACCGAAAAGTATAATTTAATCGAAAATGATAATCTCATAGGTCTCTGCTACTTATTAAGACAATTAATAAATTGGTGAACGAAGATCTATCGTTTCTGGAGCTAGCACTATAAAAAATACGCAATTGAGAGTCCTCTTTCCTATGTTTTAAAATAGCTCGGGTTGATCCATTTTCAAATCCTCGAGCGATCCATAAAGCAGATAAAAAAGAACTTCTAATCATCTCAAGAAGAAAAATTTTCTAAGATATTTGAGAGGATTATCTATAAATCGTCTCCGTGCATTATTTTGCCATATTAAGTCCCAGGACTCTATTAAGGAGCTCCAATTTGATTTTAATCATACAAATAACTATACAGGATATGATATTGCGAAGACAAAAATTATATCTACATCAATACAAAAACTTTCAAAAAAATACTTTTTACTTTTCAGCATTTCGTGATCACCAAGCATTTAATACGTTCTCATTAACATCTTCTAAAAAAATGAAGTGTATGATTAAGAGTAATACATCATTGAAGCTTTGTAAACAGAATAGGACTACTACATTTGGTATTCGATATCGAGCCACTTCTACCTCTGTCTCAACCGACTCAATCAAAGAATAAAGTATAATATAAATAATATATAAAGATAATACTATATATTAATATACATGTATATAGTAATAATAATAATGAAAACTGTTCCTAAAACTATAATAAAATATAAAGAATAAACTAAAAGAAATAATAAATATATATATATCTATCTATAACTTCTTAACAACTCCAGGGAAGAGCTTCGCACCTGTCAGTTTGTTCAGCTCTTCTTCTTGCTGGCCCCGAAACTCTAACAACCCTAAAACACTCCACTGGAAGCATTCCGAGCGCAACTGGTGGATGCCAGTTCCTTCAATTAACACTCTCAGTGGGTTTTCCGCCCTCTTCCTAAAACTAGCATTATCTCCATTAGCCTCAAACTCGCACTTAACTACTCGAGCTATCCGAGGAGCTTGCTATCCTTAGGCGCAATCAGCATTCCAAACCTACTCCTAGGAAATAATAAAACGCAAAAAGGAAAAAAAGTGGAACCGGAATGTCTTCTAGCCCTGTCAGCACAACTTATAAACATGCGCAGAAGTCTTCATATTTGACCTTGACGAAACATCCAACCATCAATCTACACTCTTATCATATATATTATTATGAAATGAAATTCTTTAATTTCTTCCTTTGAAACGAAAGTGAACCCAATCTAGTCACATTCTTTTCATCAATAATCACTCAAGAAGTTAGAATGTTAATTATTTGTACATACCAAAATTATAATTAAAAAAAAGCTATTCCAAATTTTTTCTTCATCCACTGATATATCTCTTAACGAAAATCATGTATATTATTATATACTAGCACATATCGAAAATTTATGTACATCCTCTAAAATTTTAACTGATTAATTTTGAGCTTAAATTTTTATTTTGATTTAATTCGAAACATAATCTGATCAAAAAATAAATTTGTTTTTAATATATTATTCAGTTGGTAAATTGCTTCTTCACTTAAACAACTTAAATATGGATCTCATCAAATAATCTAGCACAACACACTCTACCTAGCGATTTTACCAAGTCATACTTTTCAAGTTCTCTTTCCTAAACACCTTATCTTATACATTCTAATTCTCACTGTCCCAGCATGTTTCAATGCCTCTCATCCAAAGATACACGGTTTCAAACTGATATATAATATATATATATCATACTAAATATATTTCATATAAACTATATAAAAAATAACATAAAGTATATAATATATATAGTACTATAGTAAATATATTAACTTAATATAACACTAAGTTAATAGTAGTAGGTAAAATCCTATATAATATATTTCAATTTTTCAGAGCAAAAGAACTTATATATATATAAAAGTAGAGTACAATATCTAAAATACATCTACTTATAACATACAATACCACCACCAAACGTACACAAGCTCTTATATGGCAACTGAATCACCACAACACAACCCAATTACAAGTTTATCGCAATTTAGATAATAATAATAAAAACTCTTTTGGAAATAAGTTTAAATTGCATATGTTCTTGCTCTAGCAGCAATTTAAATATTGAAATCTTTTTAACATGAAATTCAGATAATCAAAGAATTTTCAAAATATTCTATTCACTTTTTAGTTCAATTAACCCACCTCTCATAATTTATGATCTTCGTATGTTAATTAATTTAGATAGCACTATCACATAAAAGTATCAGTACTTATAAATTTAATAAAGAAAAAAAGGTAAAATATAATATATATATATATTAAATATAGAATAAGTATAGCAATAACAATACCTATAAATAAACATAATATACCAATATATATATATCCCCTATATACATAATAATATAACCCTTAATTAACACACAATTGAATGACTATAGTTGGAAATGAGCAACCATATTATATTCATGTGTATGAAGTATTAGCAATCACGAAAAATAATTAATTATACAATATAATTATACGTCCGATAAATATATATATTCTAAGACAATTAGTTTAAATAAAATAAAAGTAATAATATAAAAACATATTATAACAAAATTAAAATATAAATATGGATCTATTATAAGTACACTATATATAAATACTATATACTATATTAATAAGGGTTTATTAAGAGCATAAAAATCAATAATTTAATGATAAATCAGATTATTTTAATAATTTATAGAAAGGTAAAAAATACAAATAAACAAAATTGACCTAATATAACCTAAAATAACCTAACCAAATTAACCTAAATCCTAAAACATAACCTACTAACAATTCTAACCAAATTAAATCTAAAACTAATTTAAACTGAACAACCACCACTAGAAAATATATAAAGTCATAAAAGAAAGAGACAGTTTATACGACCTATAGATACAAAAAATAATTAATATATATATAAATAATAAAATATAAGGAATAATATACCAAAAAAATAATAAAAATAATACAATAAATAACTAACAAATCTATCTTTATACCAAACAATATAATATATACTATATAACAATAATAATAACTATATATAACATTATTATAAAATTAGGAAAACCTCAGAAATAAAACAAAAATAAATTTACAAAAAACACAGTAGACTTTCGAGAGGACATACCGCCACTCCTCATTAGGTAAGAAGGTAACAGAAGCTGCAGTTTCAAAGAAGCCCGACTGCATCGACGCAACAGCGCTCAATGCATCGTTTCCAGATCCCGTAATGCACACTCTAGCGTCATGTAAACGTCACGTCAGTGCGCCCGTTGATTAAATACTTCGATATTCGGGAATTAGCAAAACGGCGGAATCGCACAGAATATTGTATTGTTTACGAAACAAGATTTTTACAAACATAGTCGGAAATTACTTGCCAAAAGTTTTTTAATATTTTAGTTAAGTTTTAATTTAAGGTACTAATTATATCGTTCATTTCATAAATTAAATAATATATATATAAGAGTAATAATTATTTTAATAGCTAGTGATAATTATTAATAGGATGATTTTCAAGTAAGTATATTTATTTAAGCCACACCAGTATACATTTGCTTCGTGTGTGTGCTATAATCACTGGCCTGAATTGAATGATTTCTGTAAATTATTACCTATGAGAGTATTCATAATTAATGATCACAATAATAACATATATATATATACATCTATATATAGATGTATACATAAAATATAGCTATACATAAAAATTAAACCATATAAGTATATGAACATAATAATATAATATAAAATAAATATACATAATATTAACTTATATTATAATATATATAATAACTAATTAAACTATAAATAAAAAAATAAGTATAAATATATATATAGTCGGTAAAAGTTACTTAACGCCACACGGAAACGAATAGTGGATCGAAATCAAATTCACAGTGAATAGGCCTCTGACATTGATAACATAAATAAGATTTGTTTAGGCGAATGAAATCTTTGTTACTGACCCTACCAATACCGTACCTAAACACTAACCTAAGCCGTAACTAATACCTATGTATAATCCTAATCTAATCAATAAACTACCTAACTCTAAACATAACCTAACCTAAACCAACCTAGCTTAATCCAACAACTACAATTTAAATCTAACCTAGATACCTAACCTATTTCCCCAAGATAGATCTAATAATAATTTCCCCATAGTAACAATCTAATTTAATCATAGATGTTAACCTGTTAAATTTTTTTGATTCGACTCGTTCGTGATGGCGTAAGTAACTTTGTCAATGTATATACAGTAATTATGACATACTATAACAATAATAATTTTTAATATACTATATATATTTATATATTTTATAATAATGTTGAATATCATTATATATAACACACGTATATATAATAAATATACTATATAAAGAGAGATGAAGAGAGAGATAGAATGAAACATGAAGAGAGGAGGAGATGAAGAGACGCAGAGCTGAATAGAAGAGAGAGAAGCTAGTAGTTATAACTGATTTCTATCTATAAGAATATGGAATTACAAATAAGTCCAGGAATATATCTTTACAAAATTTAACTTAACGGCACTAACATCTTCTGATAACTGCTCTAACCAAAAGGACCTTAATAATTAGTTTTAACACTTTTTTTCAAGGGATAAGTAGTAGTAAACAAAAGTTGAAAGATGCGCTCTATACAATAAGGGTGAGAACTTTATACAATTGTTGCAGCTGAATAAAAATAAAATGAATTTAATTTTCGAGAAAACAAATTCCACTCTTGATTGTTAAAAGTAATTTTACTTCATATTCGAAGTCGTTATCTGAGTCAGATTTAAAATAAACATGCAAAAAGGGCTGCATCGTGTTCTTGGAAACTCACTAGAGTTACGGACTGAATTACGTTAGTTTGTAGGTAGAAAGTCTAGTTTGTGATTTATTAAGTAACTTATTTATATATAATTATTTCGATCAGAATGTTTTCTTTCGGCAAATAGTTTAGATGAATTCTGCATTACATTTCGTGACTTATTGTGTTATGATATTAATATAATAAAAACTATATTATAACATAATAATAATATAGTAAATAGAATAATAAATAATTATAATAATATTATATTACTAATATAAATCTATAAATAATAAGTATTAATAATAATAGATAATAATATTATATTACTAATATTTATATAAATATAATATAACATATAATATATAAGTATAAAATAATTCAAAGTTACTGTGTGTCTGCGAAGATGTGCATTAGTGATGTGAGAAATTGCTTGTGTATGTGTTCTGCTGAAATTGTGTTGTGTGGGTGTTGAAGGAAAAACATATGTGTGTGTAATGTTTTAGTGTGTAGTGTGTTGCTGTGTAGTATATATTCAATGGAAACAAATAACAAGTAACAATACTCGTTAATGGAACTCTACGTTATATATTATGACAATAAATTTACTTACGAGCTAATAGAAAATATGGATCAAGTCAACATGATACAAATGAATCGATAACGAAACTTTACTGATTATAAATACCACTTGCCTTGTTTCAACTACAATTTAAATAGCAATTTGCACCCGATCTTTATAATGTCTTACACAGTATAGCTACACAAAGTACTCATTATGCCTTTTTAACCATTTACTTTTCATATCATTAAATGAAAATATTCAAAATGAATAATCTTAACTCATCAGTGTATTTTATAAGAACTGATGAGTGAGTTGACCGTGGCTCAGCCACAAAGTACGACTAGTACTGAGACTACTACTACTACTACTATATACTAAAAAACTAATAATGATAATAACATAATTAATAATAATAATCATAATACATATATATATATTAAAAATAGATAAAATAATATAATAACAATAATAATTATAATAATAATTAATAAATATATAATAATAATAAATAATAATATAAATAATAAAAATAATGATAATAATAATAATCAAATAACGCACTTGAATGATGATGATGATAAAGATGATTCCTATTATTGTACCAATGATGATAATGCATGATGATATGAATCAATGAATGATGATGAATGATATTAAACCGAAACTTCAACTATCACTCAAGCACTAGTTTTAATAAGATGAAAATGACAACCAAAAATTTAATGCCAATATGTGGTAAAATAAACAATAATAATCAATAATAATCATATATAAATACATCATATATACAATAGATAAAATAATATATAATCAATAATAATAACAATAATAATAATATGCTTCTAACATTAAAATAAAAAAATATTTTTTGAAAATAATTATTGAATAAGAAACTTTTGCTAAAAGTAAAGGATAAAAATAACAATTAAAACAAATATAAGAGTAAATAAAAAGTAATAAAGAACAAAAAATAAAATAACTACAATAAAATAAAATAAAAGAAATATAATATAAGAAATAAATGATTAATAATAAAAAATTAAATATATAATAAATTAATAATTATACAATGATGACAAAAAAAATAGATATAATAATAATTATAAAAGAATAGATAATAAAAATAAAAATGTAGGTCATACTTTAATTAACTTAATAAAACAAAATATAATAAAATAAGAATAGATAAAATAAAATAAAACAATAATTAAATAAAAAAAAATCTCTTTAAAAAAAATTCTAATATTCAATATAAAAAATAAAAATCTTAAAAAAATATAAAAACAACAAAAAAATTAACACCTAAGGAAGAGTTTGGTAATATTTGTCATACTTTTGATGAGAAATATACATTAAGTGAAGAGCATTTGTCTTCCACACTTTCAAACTCTGTGTCTGTAAAACAACTAAATACAAATGATAATTCTATCAGTTGGTAACTTATTTTTATGTTTATTCAAATAACTGGGAATACGGATGTTGCGAAAAATAACAGACAGATAAAGATATAGTAATTATTTCAAATTTTCAAAAAAATTTCACTACAACATTTACTGTCTTCCCTTTGCACAGTTCTCTTACTGCTATTAAGGAAAAAGTATGTGAGATTTCACAGGTATATAAAAGAGCCCAATAAGAAAAATTTTCCGTTCGCACATATAATAAAAATTTATTAACAAAAAGTTTATACCGTAAAATACTTTGAATATTGCTTATAGGTGATTATTAATGTTATAGTTCTAATTTAAAAAAAAATATCTTTTCAGCAGATATTTTTCACCATTGACCAATACATTATCTATCACACCAATTGAGTTAGTATAATGCCTTTTTTGTTAAAGGTTACTTAAAGGCCCAACATTTAACTAGTATGCCCACATCTTACATGCAACAAAATTAACTAAATTATAAGTAAATGTTAACTAACCAAGCACAATAGTATATGACAAAAAGTGTTATCTGTAATACACTTTCACTTCGTGCTATGACTTGCAGATCGTCATAAGCTCAACGTCGTATATCTAATTGATAGTAATATTGACTTTAATCGTGAATTTATTTGTTAACAATCAGTTTTGTAGTTTTTAATCGACTAATGAATTACAGTCACCAGTAAGTTCAAGTATTATCCAATTGTGAGATAGGTAACTGGCATATGATGGTGGTGCGCATACACCTACTTGTGTGGTTTGGAATTATTAGATAACTCTCGATTCAAGTTTAAAATTCTATCACAAGTGTTAAATGTGAATAATGAGTATTATCCGATTGATAACCTCAATGTTTAGCTTCACCTTCCTAATTTTTATATTCATACTTATGTAAAACAGTGAAATTAAATCAATTAAAGCAATTATTTATAAATAATAATTATGAATCAAATCATTTGTGGATCATTAGTAAAAAGTAAGAATTGAAGGTAAATATAAAGAAATTTTGATGAAACATATGTACTATTAGAGTCAAAGTATTCTACTATTAAGTGATGAAATACATCATCCTTAATTATTATTTCTCTTTTCAAATTGTACATCTGACCCCCAAAATTAAATTCCCATGACACTTAAATCATAAATATGTTTTATGACAGTTATTTTCATAATTTTATTTAGAATTAATTTCTAAAAAAAATATTTAAGCTTAAATATGAATCATATAAAGTCACTGGTAAGTTAAAACCCTACATTATATTATTATATTATAATAAAAATAAATATAATTATCAACTTATATAATACAATTCTACATAACATAAAAACAAGAAAACATAAGTTATAATTACTATTATTAAACATATAAATACAATAAGTATCTAATCCTATATATATATAGTAAATAAATATTATATATTTATAATAAATATATAATTATATATAATAATATATACAATAATAATATACAAATAATATATATAATATATACTTAATTAATATATAGAGTATCATTCAAAAATATAAATCTATTAAAAATAAATAATTTACATAAATGGGCATTTCTAAAATACGCGATGATATATATTAGTGTATTCGTCAATATATAAATATTAATACTTAACATATATATATATATATATATAATATATATATTAAAATAACAAATTATACATACATTACTTATTTATTCTAATATTTTATATATAGATATAAAAGTATATCATATATATATTATATAAAAACTTAGTTAAATATAAAAAATAAATAATACTAAGCCAGTTTGTTGGGCGTAGTATCTTCCAACCTATGCAGAACCAACAATTTATCGGGCAAAGTATAAAAAAAACTATACTTTAAAGCTACTCACAAGATATACATTAAACTCCTTCGTCACTTTTTAATAAACAATATTTAAAAAAATATAAATACAATTTATCTTCCATCAAAACAATGAAGAACACTATTTTCAGAAATGTAAAAAATCAGATTTAAGTGGGATATAAAAATTAAATTCCACAAAAAACCATATAATTTAAAAAAGAATAACAGTTATAATGCAAAAAAAAATGATAATTAAAATATTGCTTGAATCAATAGTTTAAAAATCAGATTAAAGATAATAAAACTTAAAATTTCTAAATAAAATAAAATATAAATAATATAAATTAAAATATATATATTCCACCACGAATTATAAAAATAAAAAATAAATTTTTAAAAAAAATTTAAAAATTATGTCATAAATCTAATATATTCTGAGCTGTATGTGATAAAATGATACTTTAAAAATGTATAAAATATATTCTGGATTGAAAGTTATATGAAGGAGTTAAATAAAAACTGCTAATAGGAAAAAGTTATAAAGCCTCATAATGTTAATATTAAATAAACCAACAACTTCAATCTTTTTAACCTGATTCGTAGAGTAACCAATTGAAAAACATTATAAAACAAAAAGTAATATTGTGAAAAGGAGCATACAAAAATTTAAAAGTAAAAAAATAGAAATAAAGATAGAAAGGTTAAAGATAAACATACAGTAAAATTATTGAAAAAGTAATTTAAATAAATAAAAAAAATAAAAATAAGAATAAAGAAGAAAAAGTAGAATAAAGATAAAATAAAAAATAGAATTTTAAATGATATAGAAAAAATAAGTAGTATAAAAAATATAACAAAAAGAGGAGAGATGAGAAATAAAAAAAAAAGCATTTTAAATTTTAAAAGGAAAAATATATACAATTTGTTACCAAAACAAAATAAGCAAAAAAAAAAAAAAAAAAAAAAACAAACATAAAGCAAAGGGAGTGGGAAATAAATATTGTCAATTGAAAAACTACTTCAATGAATGTACCTCCAACACAAACAACACTGACTATGATAGTCGTCTAAGAATTAATAAATAGTAAATAAAAAAATAATAAAAAAAATGAAAAATAAAAAATGAACATTAATATTGAAAATATAAAATAGAGAAAAAAACCCATGAGTAAAAAACCACGAAAAAAACTAGAAATACAAAAAATGTACATAAAAAAATTTCTATAAAATTTCTTTTTTTTTGATCTTGAAATTACAAAAAAAAATACGTTATAGGATTATAACCTAATCAACAAAGAAAAATAATTTAATTCACTATCATTAAAAAAAAGCGTGACCGACCACGTGATTCTTCATTCAAATATTCTTTCTATTAATTATTATTTAATTATAATTATATTATATTATTGATATTAATAATTATGATTATTATATTAATTTATTATATATTATTATATAATTATATAATATATTAAAGTTATTATATTATGTATTAACCTAGAATATATAAATATCATATATCTCTCTTCCC
>JABUQX010000425.1:57500-64408 GCA_015478945.1 Trachelipus rathkii | reverse complement strand
TAGAGCCTAAATATCGTATAATATTATATATATAATTATATAGTATAGTTATATATATCATTTAAATATATTATTATATATTATTATCTTATATATTATATATATACTATATATAGTAATATAAAGTATATATCTAATATATATTATAATATAAAATATAATAATATTAATATATAGTTATATAATCTATATATATATATATATTAGTTAATATATATATATATTATATATAATCTATGTAATTAATATATATATATAAGAAGTGGATGTCTCAAAATTTCGTATGTATATTTATCAATTTATTACATCACTAAAAAAAATATATAGGTATATAATACATTTTTTATCTCAAAAATGTTGATATGAGTGAAAGATAATAATAAAAAAAAATAATATAAATTATTTAGTTATAAGCAATAGATATAGAAATACTATTTTATAATATTTTGTTATATATGTTAAATAACAAGTAATAAGCAAAAATGTATTTGTATGATATGTAATATATATACTTAATATATATTATATTACTATAATATTATATATTATGTATCTATTATAGAATAGGGTATAATGATTAAGTATAGGTTATATTATATGCTAATATATAGGGATATTATATATATAGTGAGTGATGGATATCTATATATATCAATATATTACTATTATATAATTATTACTTATAGTATAGTATAACTTAATATAGTGATAAGTTATTATATATATATAATTTTATTCTTAATATAGAATTGATATAATAATATAAATATATTATTAATTTCCGGGTATTGGGTCCACCAAACACGCATTCTTTCAATTTTGTATTTCTTTCTCATGTAAAATCAGTGTTTTGGCGTACTTTGTCAATTAATTTTTAACCAGTTTATAAAACCCATGTACTTGTTAACTTGAGCTTGTAATTTATCTCTTTAGTTATTGTGAAATTATTGCAAGTTTGCAAAGTACTTTTTAGTATTGTTCACTGCATGATTATATTTTTGCTTTTAATCTTTTTTCTATGATATTATATATTATTTACTACACGATGTGGACATTTTAACTCACTATGTATTTAAATTATATCAAATCAAAACTTTATTATAAATTATAATTATTAGTACTATATAATTATATATATATAATATTAAATATATATTTTTAATATAATAGATATATTATTATTAATAATACTATATATTTTATTTATATTATATATATTAATTAATTATATAATATATATATATATACGTATATTATAGTAGCTAATACGATTTGAACATTTTTAATTGTTGTATTACGCGACTAGTTTTAAGGATAAGGAAATCCTTATCCCATTTATTCAGACTTTAAAATATACTTGAAAAACTTTATAACATAAAAATACTTTCTACATTAATAAAATATTTAAAAATATGAAAGTTGTAATTATAATGAACTATGATAGATAAATTTAATGATTGAATGATAATATATAGATGGTTAGGTCATATAGTATTTTAACAAGATTCCTTTCCAGTGATAAAAGGACTGTTAAAATTTATGGGAACATTTTTATATTTACTTTTAATGCAAGAAATATTAGTAGAGGTTGATAATTTAGGTATTTTGCACTCTCGAGTGTCATTATTATTATACCTAAATCTATTATCTAAGGATATTCTTAAAATTGATAATATGGATTCTTCCAGTTTGGGCTATAGTATTCTACCAAATATTTCACGTATATCTGGTATATGGGTCGTTATTCTCATGAAAGAGAATGAGCATGTTTATTAGCAGAATATAGGGTAGGAGATGGTATGGTATGGAAGCTTAGTTTGTCTTTTCTATGTAGGATTGGCATCGGTCTCCGCACTATGTATATAATGTATTTATATAATACGTATGATTAGGAGCTAGAGGTAAATATAGGGAGTTATCTTATAATTTAAAATATATTGTCACTTTTGTTTTTCAGCTCGAAATTTATTATACTATGAATTTTAACTGTGATGTTAGTTTGTTATTTTATATAATCGTACGTCAATTTATACGTAGGAATTTCTGTAGAAGTATTTCCCCTAAGATAGTGCCACCTGGGTATAAAAAATATACTTAGGAGATGTTAATTTTTTATTTTTAATGAGATATTTCTTTAATAATTTTATGTGAATATTTTATTAGAATAATGATTGAAATCATTTATAATATTTGGAGAACCTTATTCTTCAGAAAAAAAAGTAAATATAAATAAACAAATAATAATAAAATTTAATAATATATAAGTTTAATAAGTGAAAGTGGTAATAGTTATCTTTATAGGTACAATTAATCAATATTAAGAATGAATTTTGTGATGTCCCTGGTCTAAAAGCTATAGTGCGATTAATTAAGTTGAAATTTAAAAATAGGAGGAATGATAAGAATAAAATTTTGTTGTATTTAAGCCTAGTAAAGTATTTAGTTAGCGATGATTGAGGATTAGTTTATGGTATTTGGAAAGTTGTGAATAGCAGCGTTTATGGAGGGTATTATAGTTTGAAAGGAGATGGAAGGGAGGAATAGTGCTGGAAATATATTTATATATAGTAAGGGTAAGGGATGGTATAAGGTAAATTAGTAGGTAAAATACATGAGGAAGTAGGTGTTATATGAGTGTTGTATTGAGGAAAGATTATTAATGTGGTATTTATTGGTCTAATAAGAGTTGCGGTCGATGCTGAAGACTGATTGGTGAATAGATATAGAGTAGTGAGTTATAGATAAGATAGAGGAGGAAGAACAGAGTTCTGGGGGAGGGGGATGATTTGTGGAAGAAGGAGGAAGTAGAATAAATTTATTGTCGGTTTAATGGATTGTGAAACAGTCGTTGCGATATATAAAGGAATTAAATGAGGGAAAGCTCTATTAATGGTTAGTTAGTCATTATAGATAGTTGGTGGTATATAATACTTACTGAATTGATATTAAAAGTTATATTGAGATAACTGATAGCGTGTGTAAAAGATAATAATATGTGATTTAGAAAGTGATTGTTATTTATTTATAATATATTTTCTTATAGCGGAATGAGGCAGGGAAGTGCTATGTTATTAATATTGGTCTTGCTATTTCAAGTTTTGTATTGAGTAATGGGGTTAGTAGGGATGATGATTTAGGTTGAGGGTGGCTAGTGGTGTAATGGTATATTTAGTAATGATGAATAATTGGAGGAAGGTAAGTGGGAGTAGTAGACCTTAAGCCTATTATTTAATATATTAGTGAGATGATTTATTGGTTTTGTGTGTGAATTCGGTGAAGAGAGTTATTGAGAGGTATATGGTAGGAGAGATTAGCGTAGGGTGTGTAAAAGGATTAGGATTATTGAAAGTTAAAGTATGATAAGAGTAAGGGTTAGTTGGTTGTAAGTGGAGATATTTCGATACGGTGTGAAGATTTACTGTAGAATGTGTAAAACAGTGAAAAAAGTTTATTTGAAGTTTAAAATTATATAGATAAAATGTTGGATAAAATGAGGATTGGAATGATATGCGAGGATAGAGTGAAAAGTTGATATAGATGAGGAGGTTGGATGTATAGTGAACTTATTAATCTGATTGGTGGATATGATTAAATAGATGTATATAGTAAACTGGTAAATTATTATAATAATATAATATATATAACTATATATTATAAATATATATATTAAAGTACTAGACTCAAGTTCATTAGATGATGTTGATAGGGTCTTTACCTAAGATGAGTATTGTTGTTTACTATATATAGTTTTTTAAATGGTAATATGTAGTGAAGATAATGGTTGGAATAAGAGGTATTGATATAAAGTACATAGTTGTTCGATGGACAATTTGGGGATGTGTTAGAGGTGGTGAGTAGAGAATTGATGAATTGGTATGAATGTATTAGAAAGAGTTGCTAGTATGTGCGACAACAGCAAGTATCAGAATTCAGAAGCGTAAGTTGAGATGGTTTGGTCGTGGAAATGATGGAAGATAGTCGGTTGGTTAAACGGATGAATGGTGTAAGTATGGTGGGAATCGACGGTGGGGACGTAGAAAAAGGATTGAGTCAGTTAAGCGATTCGGGAGTGAGCCAGATCTTCCTTTTTGGGAGTGGCCAGCGAGAGTAAAGGTGTATAATAGGAGTGTGTGCGGAGTTTTTGTGAGGGGGTCATGGTTCGTGCCACTTTTGACATGGTGACATTGTATCTGACGATATGCTACCAACTTCGACTATGCGTCCCAACCTCTTGTGTGCATATTCTGAACTGACAACGGAGACACTCAACTGACTATCGTCCTTTAGTTTTAGCTACTATTTTTTCCAAAGATCTTCTTTATTCTACTATTTTCTTTATTTCCTTTTGCTATTTATTTACCCACTTCCTTTGGCCTCAAACTCTACCTACCAAGGAATATCGATCATTAATTTGCAATTGAATTCGGCATTCCCCACGCACTAAGGTTTCATGTAAGCCTCTTGCTTTTTCCTCCCAGTGAATATATATATATATATATATATATATATATTATATATATATATATATATTATATTATAATATTATATATATATATATATATATATATATATATATATATATATATATATATATATATATATATATATATATATATATATAGACACACGTTTCTTCACGTATAAAAGAAAATTCAATCGGAACAAATTTTAAAGAATCGCAATGCGATAAAAAGCATGATAAATTATTATTATCGCTGGCCTGCTTTTTAAAATGCAATAATGGTGTCAAATGTAAAAGTACTACTAAATAATAATAATAATAATAATAATAAAATATTAATATAATAATAATAATAATAATAATATAATATGCGAAACAAAAAATAGGTCCCTGTCTTCGCCTTCATACTCCCCACCCACTTCACCAATATTTCTTGTCCAATATAATGCACAAACGGTATCAATTCTCATAAATTTAAATAACTTTTATCTACCTTGCTCATGGACTCTAAACACCACCATCAATTTCTGGAGGTCATTCCTCACATATATATAATATATATATATATATATATATTATATATATATATAAATAATAAATAAATATATATATATATATATATAATATATCTATATATATAATATATATATATATTATATATAACTATTATATAATATATTATTATTATATATATTATATATATATTAATATATATATATTATATATATATAAATATATATATATATATAAAAATATATATATATATATATATATATATATATATATATATATAATAATATATAATAACAATAATAAAATAATAATAAATAATAATAATAATAATAATAATAATAAATAATAAATAATAATAATAATAAATAATAATAATAATATATTAATAATAATAATAAAGATAAGAACTTTAGCGTAATCAAATTTCAATATTTATTTCCCCTTCTCCAGCACTATATGTCTCATGCTATTCTTTTAATCGGACATTGGAATATGTTTTCTAAACAAATTCTCTCAGGTTCAAACAGTAATAATAAAATAATAATAATAATAAATAATAATAATAATAATAATAATAATAATAAATAATAATAATAAATAATAATAATAATAATAATATAATAAGAATAATAATATAATAATAACATAATAATAAATAATAATAATAATAATAATAATAAAATAAATAATAATAAAATTAATAATAATAATATAATAAAATAAATAATAATAATAATAATAAAATAATATAATAATAATAAGATAATATTTTGATAAGCAATATATATATAATATATATATTATATATATATATAATTATATATATATATATATATAATATAAATATATATATATTATATATATCTATAAATATGCGAAATACACTGATTTATAAGTGAAAATATGTTAACACAATTATACGTATAACAAATAAATGAATAAAAAAAATCGATAAAAAAAATTTGAAATATTAAAAAAAATTAAATATTGATTTTTGACAGCGCCTTAATCAATATATATATATATTATATATACTATAATATATATATATATATATATAATATATTATATATATATATATATATATATATACATATATATATATTATATATATATATATTAATATATAGTTCTTAATGACCCAAGAATATGGAGCTTGAAATTCACTTCTGATATTACGTAATAGATAATAAAAATTATTTTCCTCACTTTTGAAATGAAATGCTAAAGACAAAATGAATTTAAAATTTTAAAAGGTCTAAAATTAAAAATGAACAATCCGGAAAAAAAAGAAAAGAAACCTTAAAATAACGTCGACTTCATCGACGGTTTAAATAAGCCGACATTAAATAAGCAGCAACATTTAAAGTATGATTCATACGAAACTGAAATATTTATGAATTTATGTCTACTCGCGCGCGCGAACGAACTTGCAACCGTATGTGTCAAGTATGCATAGTGTATGCATGTGATGAGCATGCACAGTGTGAAGGTGTGTGTGTCAAGTATGCAAAGTACTCAAATGTGTATGGGAGGGGGTTAAGTAGGAAAAAAGTGTGTGTGAAAAGTATACAAAGTGAGCGAGTGTGTGGAAAGTGTATATGAGTGGTTAGTATGTTAAGTGTGTTATGTGTGGCAAATATAAGTGTGTTTATGTGTGGCAAATATGTTGTGATTATATGTGGCAAGATTGTTTCAATGTAGCAAATGTGTAAGCGTGATTGTGGCAAAAATCTTAAGTTTAGGTATATGTGCAGATGCTTGTTTGCATGTGTGTGTGTGTAGATGTACGAGTGTGTTTGTTTCCTTCTAAAAGTTAGAAAAGAAAAATTCATTACTCGATGACATGAAGAGTCTGCTCACTAAGCGTAAATTTTTATTATAATTGAAATTAACAAACAGTAAATGTGCTGATGAATGAAAATAAGAAAAA
>JABUQX010000425.1:45000-52500 GCA_015478945.1 Trachelipus rathkii | reverse complement strand
TTTCATTAGACGAACAAAACCAAGATCTTCAACGTGTGAAAATGGAAGGTCGTCTAATACAATCATCTCTGCAACTTTGGTATCTACTATAGTTTTTACATAATTTGCATTCCATATTTTGTTTTTCTGGAAGCGCAATTAGAGTTGCTTGCTTTGTTTTACATGAGGTGTTTGTTGGTGATGCCTTCCTCTTTCGATTTTCCTTTTTAATTATTCTTTTTCACACATTCGTTTGAACTCTTCAATATGTTTAATTTTTAGATGGTTTCTGAGACTTGATGTAACTCCCCCTTTCGGAATACATTCATGCTACAAAGTTTGCACTTAGCCTTTTCATCAGATATGACATCGAAATAATCCCAGACCAAACTAGATGTGTTTGACATTATTAAAATTATTCTAGTTTAAATAGTCCGCAACAGGATTTCACCATGACCTTCACTACACTAAAGCTGTAAACAAACTGAGCTTAAAGTAGGATACCTGACGATAATAAATATCCTAGGTGGCCAGACTCTATATTAACGAATGTGGCAACTGGATTATTTTGCCGATAATCTAAAATATTAGCGTTTTGTCAATTCTGATTAAAATTTCGAATACGAATACGGATAATAAAATCGACCGAATATTCTCGAATACGAATATGAATATTCGGTCCATTTCACATACTATATATATTATATATATTATATTATATATAATATATATATATATATATATATATATATATATATATATATATATATATATATATATATATATATATATATATTAATTAAAAAAAAAAATAAATATATATATATATATATATTAACGCCTTAGAAAGAAATAATGAAATAAGTGCAAACTTTTACATTTATGAGGTAACTACGTCACATGTTCGTTTTAATTTTTAAGTACTTCCAATGTATTAAACACTAAAGCGTAGCGTGCATCTCAAGAGCAGCAACATAAACAGATTTCCAGACAAGTTTTAATGAGAAACAACGGGAATAAAATTTCTTTATAATCGCATTTCCTGTAAAAATATATTCGTTCCACATGGTCATTGTTCATTAATTTTAGCAATATTATATAATAATATAATATAATATAAATATATAATTTATATATATTATATATATATCATATATATATATTATAATAAATATATATTATAATATATATATTATATTAATATATATATATAATATAATATATATATATATATAAATAGTTAATATATAATATAGGGTTGTGAAAAAAAACGGTTTTTTTTATTTGTTTTTTTTTTGTAAAAAAACGGTTTTTTTCTAAAAACAAAATGTATTATTTTTTTTGTTTTTTTTTAAGATTACCTCTGATGTTTATATTAAATGTTTTAATTAACATTTACCCCCCTTCTAGGCCCAAATATTGACTATTAATACGGATTTTAAATTATACAGTATATATAATTATATATGTATATATATTATATATATATATATATAATATATATTATTTATATAATATATATATATATATATATAATTATTATATAATATAAATATAATATAAATATATATATTATATATATATGATCAAAAAAAGGATGGTTTAACAGCTTTTTTGAGTGTCGGGAGAAAATTGAGAATGGTCTGGATGAATTGATTTCAGTGAAAGAAAGAATAATGTGTTGTAAGTAATACTTTCTTTAACAGACAGTATCCATAAGTCTGCTAGAGTTGGTTGTAGGTATGAGAATGGTATCGACAGTGAAAAGTTATTTGATTTTTGTGTGGTGAAGAAGAAGTTGAAGTATGTGATGGTCAGTGAGGAGTTTAGAAATGGGATTATCGATCATTTTTGTTTATGAAATTAAGTGAGTGGGGGACTTGGAGGAGCAGGAAGTGATCACGGAAAGAAGGGTGAGGGGGTTTTTTAAAAAAAAAATTTTTGAGAAAAGAAATGAAAAAAAAGTGTTTTCTACGTGAACAAGGATTAGATAGTAGTAAGAACGCTCGCCAAGTAATAATTCATTGAATGTGAACAAGCTTGAAACTAAAAAAAATTCTGAAGCAATTTTAGCAGTGCAAAGAAAGTATGTGGGTGTGCTAAAATAGAAGTAAGAATGTCAACAGTGAGTGGTTGAATGAAGAAGTGATGCAAGCGTTAAAAGTAAAAAAAAAAGCGTTGTTGAATGTACTAAAAGCAAATGATGAAGTTCAAAAGAAAGATGCTTGAATTAAAAGGAGAAAAAAGAAATGGCTAAAAGATCGCATACGTTAAGAGCAAAAAGAAGAGTAAATGAACAGTTTGAAGGAGGATATGGGGACATACAAGGAATAGGAAATTCTTTCTGAAGAAGCGCGAAGGTAAAAATTAGAATAAGGAACCTCTCAGAATAATGAATAGGATGGTTCTCGTTAATGATGAAATGGATGTGATGGAGTGTGAAAGAACACTTCAGAAAATCTGTAAATAATTGCCGTAATGAAGATGTGATAGTGACTGTGTGTGGGTTTGATTGTGCAAGAAGGAATAGGATTTTGGGGATGACTTATAGCAAAGAGAGGATGGTAGAGAGGATAGTTGAAGAATTGGTAAATCTGAGGTATTTAGATGAAACTTACTGGTGAACTGATCAGAACGGAGGCAAGTCTTTACTTGATTAGATCTTGGAAGTTGTTAATAAAGACGCCGTTGTGGAGCGGTACTAGTTCCGATTGATTGAAGGAGAGCAGTCAAATAGTACCGGAATATAAGGGTAAGGGAGTTAAAGGGAACTGTAGAAATTACAGGGAAATTATTTATTGAATGTTATAGGGAAGATATATGTTGGTATCTGGCTCGAAAGACTTGCGCACGAGGACTGCAGGGACTGACTTGGTGAAGAACAAAGTGCGTTTAGAGGTGGTGAGAGTGTAGATCAAAATCTTTACATTTGAAGCAAATGATAGAGACATGAGGAAAAAGAAGACATAAATGCTATTTTAAAGTTTGGGATTGCAACAGGTGTATTGATAAAAGCGTTAATAGGAAATCTCGTATGGCAGCTGTTAGTAATATATGGGTGTTGGTGTAGGCTTCTGAATGAATCAAAGAATGTTGATAGTGTGGCGTGTGTAAGAATAAATGATTCAACAAGTTGTATGTTTAGGTATTATAGCGGAGTGAGCAGTTGTGTTATGCTCCTTGGTTATTTTCAATTTGCTATATGGATGGGTTATAAAGAATTGAAGTTGGCGCGGATGACAGGAAATGGTCTGAGGAAATGATGGAGATTGGAGCATGAGGGAGAGGCTGCCCTACTATATATATGAGGTGATTTGGTTTGTTGCAACTTTGAAGGAGCTTTAGAGGGATGGTTAGAGAGATTTTTTTGCAGGGTGTAAAAGGAGGGTTTGAAAGTTAAACCGTTAGAAAGAAGTTAGGTTATGTTGTGTAGTGAGACAGTCCCAGTTCAAGTTATGTTAGATGGTGAGCAGCGCTGACAAGCAAGTGTCGAGTTTAATTTTAGGTAATGTTGATTCAGGAAGGCTGGTGCCAATAAAATCGTTGCGTGAAGTAGTAGGAATTAAGTCTCTTTAAGATTGGCTAGGGGTTCTTACATGACGGTAGTGTTACCAGTGTTAAGGTATAGTAGTGGACCATGTCTGGAAGAGAGCGTATTAGGGATCTAAAAGTTCAATGGTTCAATGCAATCTTAAGAGCATGCTAGGTGTGACAAGAATTGATTTAAAAGAGGAATGAACAGTATTAGAAGTATGTTGCTGGTGGAATAAACATGGGGTAACGAGAGAAACAATATTTGAGATGGTTTGTCATGATGGAAAGGAATGATTTGTAAGTCGTTTTAAGCGGCATGAAATGTGGCGAGTTGTTGGAAACTACCAGCGGGGAGATCGAACGAAAAAGTGATAGCATCAGAACGAAGGTCTAAGACAGAAATGTGAGTTTGCAAGCGAGAATATAAAGGTGCATAATAATGAGAGAATGCGGGGTTTTGTGAGGGGTATGGTGTGGCCCACCTGCGCCTAAAGGGAGAGCCACTTACACTGGACGGAATTTACCATAGTGAGGTCTGTCCGCCCAGTCCGTGAAGCTATTAGGGTGGATTTTCTGACTGCGACCGATCCTTTACTCAATAGATGGACAGAGGGAGGCTGGGAGTAAGGCTGGCTTTCTTCTCGACTATTTTCATTATTTCTTACATACTTGCTTTCTTTTCCGATGCTTCTTACGTGCACCTACACCATCTGGGGAGAAAAATGATAGTATGAGAATTTCATATATATATATATATTATATATATATATACTTATATATTATATAATATTATATAATATATATATAATAATAATATATATATTATATATATAATATATATATATATGTAATACTGTAGACAGCGACCCACACCATTTTGAGACTGAAAAATTTTTCAAGTTCAAAAAATCTTTCTAAGTTAAGAAAAATTAAGTAAAGTTAGTATTTTAAGAAAATTCTTTAGTGCAAGCTTCTGGAATTATGCCAGAAGGTTATGCCACTAAACAATTTCTTAAAAACTTAACTTAACTTTTTTGAAAAAAAATTTTTGAACTTAGAAAAATGTGTGAGGTCAGCTATCAATACATGTACTTACCTATATATAATATATATATATATATAATTATATTATATATATATATATAATATATAATATAATATAATATATATGATATATATAATAATATAAAATAATAATAATAATATAATAATATATAATAAATAAATGGATATTAATTATAATAATAATAATAATAATCAGTATCATGTGAAATGCTAGTAACATTATCATGGCTCTAGAGCACACAATATAACTATTAACTAAGTACTAAATCTATTTAATATATTGAACAGTACCTCTTTTAACATTTGTATGTATACTGTATTTTAATGCTAAATACCCTAAAAAAAAATTTGATATATATGAAAAAAAAGATCAATTTAAAAAAAAAAACACAAAAAAACAAAAATTTTGGCCTTTGGGTTATTTATTTTAAAAAAAACGTGTTTTTTTTCATTCAAAAAAAAACAAACGGTTTTTTTTAATCCCAACCCTTATTTACTAATATAATATATATATAAATAAATAATATATGTATATATATATATATTAATATAATATAATATATATATTATATATATATATATATAATTATATAATATTATTATATATATTAATATAATTATTATAATCCCAATATATATATATATATATATATATATATATAAGTGGAATAAAATCCAACTAAAACTAAAAATATTTTATTTTCAAACAAAGTTAGGTCGGATTGGCTTGGATAATTACTTCTGATTATCCACAATTAAATCGTTCATTCATTCTAATTTTTATTACTATTATATTCCTTTAAGTATTTTTCTATTTTTCCGATTAGTAAATATTAAATTTCAACTTAACCAAACATCGCAAAGTCAACTTTCTTTCTTCACGTTTCCCATGTCACTGTGACCAGCACATGCCAAATCGTCGTCGCGGGTATTAATAACAAGTTGTGTAAGATACAGAAGGACCGTTGAAGAGCTTATGAGCACCACCACTTCCCAATCCTGCTTTTGGCAAGTAGGTGTGTCACCCAAAATTGGCAAGGTGAGAAAAATAGATTCCTCTGACATCCATCATTGTAATTCGCTTCATTATACAACCATGCTTGTCATTTTAATTTAGCCATCTGTAACTGATTCAACTGAAGGCGATTTCAAGCTCTTCTAGAGCAAACTTTCAATTGACGAGAAGAGTAAACAATTTTCCCTTATTCAGGTAAACTTTTTCACGCTCTATCTATCTATCTATCTATCTATATATCTATCAATCTTTCTTAAAACACTGAATTTTGATTTTTAATTTTAATTTTTAAAAATGTATTTGTTTACGATAATAAAAAAATGTCTACAAGCCAATCTATCTATCTATCTATCTTTCTATAAGTGTGTGTAAGTGTGTGTGTGTGTGTTTAGGTGCTGAGCGATATCCAGACATAACAATTTACTAACAACAGTATAAGGAATCGGAATTTAGCCTACTTCGAGGAATAAGTAAATCAATGTAGAAAACAACTCGAATACTTTATTTCTTTATTCTAAACTTTTTAATGATGAAAATTAATCGAGACATACTATATGAAAATTTTAAAAAAATTCTATTATTAAATTATTCCTTTCTACATGCAAAATAATTTATATATATATATTTATAAATACTTAATATTAATATATATATATATATAATAATATAATAATATACTATATATATATATATAAAATATAATGTAGAGAAGAAGACAAAAATAGTAACTGAAAAATGCAATGTATTAATGTATTGAAACCCTTGTACAAATATTTCGACACAAATACAATAGTACAATCTACTGCTGTAAAGACAAAAAACTTCGTGAATCTGCAATCTTTAATAATACATAATAATAATATCATAATCATAATAGTCCATAAAATAATAATAATAATAAATAAAATAATAATAAACATAATAAATATAATAATAATAATAATAATAATTATACATAATAATAATAATATAAAAATAATAAATAATAATATAATTAATAAAAAATAAATAAATAAATAAATAAATTGAATAAAATAAAAATTGAATGTCAGTCAATAAAGCGAATTGGCATCCAACTTTACATCACAATTACAACTGCCGAATATCAATGGCATATATCCGATATCAGATTCCAGACACCCGCGTATACGAAAGCGGATGTCTCACCGACACACGTGATGTTTATGCTGATGTGACACGCATGAATAACAAAAGAATGGTTTTTACTGTATCTTTAAAAAAACCTTAATTTGTAATCGAATTCGATTGCAGCATTGGATGTAATGTGATGTGTAGTTGCAGAATTTATGCTTCTAATTCCATTATTTATATAGATAAGCTTATTAAATTTCATAGCCTATATATTTTTTCAATAACAACTTAAGAGAGAGACCAAATGACCATTGATTTGACTGGGTATTTTTAACTCTGATTATGAAATCTTTATCAGTATTGCTTTTAAAAGCACGTAGGCAAAAGATAAAATAAGCACTTTACTATAAGATTATAATATATATACTTATATATTATATATACTATATATATATCATATGATATATATATATACTATAATATTTATCCTATATACTATATTATCTAAATTATAATATCATATAAATATATACTATTTATATCTATAATATATATTGTTGATACACACATACTTTCCTAAATAAAAAAAACGCACATGCAACACAAACGCATCAACTACTCTCACATCAATCAACCCAACTTCCTGCACACAATTCATTCACCAAACGTTCAAATTTTTAAAGGCTACAATAAGTGACTATCAATGGACGTCCAATATTGAGGGGTCAGCCAGTCAAATTATCCATAATTTTGTATGGAAAAAAAATTATTCAGCGTTTCACCATTACAAAGCCTCCGCCCACACGCGCTAAGCT
>JABUQX010000425.1:37500-40000 GCA_015478945.1 Trachelipus rathkii | reverse complement strand
TAATACAATATTTTACGTTTACATTGCTTTTTATTATTTAAAGCTATTTTCATTACTAATTGTCTTCAGAATCGTTTTTTCCTCATAATTGTACTGTATAAATAATTAGTTTTAAATGGTTATTAGTTAGAGAGGATCGCTTTTTTCATTGGTTAAAGTGAAGTAAGGAAGAAAATATCACAAATTTATGTTGTTCCAAAACGTTGACATTATTTTTTGTTAAATCTTTAAGCCACCGATTTCTACAGTACAATCAAACGAAACAAAACTATTTCAAGGGTTATTACTAAAAAGTAAGTTCTAAATATATATATATATATATATATATATATATATATATATATATATATATATATATATATATATATATATATATATATATATATATAATAGTAAAATAATTTACTATTCGGTGACAAAACGATAAAAAGAAATAAAACACGTTTCTTTGTGTTTGTTTGTTTTTTTTTTGTTTTTTTTTAAACAAAAGCAATGGTATCAAGAACATTTTTTTTACAACTATATATACTGAATATATTCTTCAGCTTTTATATATATATATATTTTTTTTTTATTTGAAAATAGATGATACCTAATTTGATAAAAAATACTTTGTAATTTTTTTTCCCTGCACCACAGTTAAGGGATCAGTGTTACTTAAGTCTTATTCATACAATACAGCCCTTTTCTCCCAAGAAATAATAAGGCCCTTCTTTTGTAAAAAGATAAAAAGATATTTTCTTATGAACAGATTAGAAGAATTCTTGCTAAGAATAGATAATAAGGATACTATTAATAACCACATACAATGCTCTCTTTCTTATCCATCTAAAAACCCTCCCGTGTGGGATGAAATTAAATCATAATTTATTAGAAAACAAGGTAAAGATATTTACGGTTCCCAATACACACACAAACACCCATATATATATATATATATATATATATATATATATAATATTATATATAATATATATATTATATATATATTATTATATATTATATATTATATATATATATATATATATATATAAGTATATATATAATTATATATATATTATTGCGAAATTCACTTCAGTTCTAGATTAAGTAGCGTTTATTTTGATATTGCAATCACTTCAAGACTAAATTTAAGTGACAGAAACCAGAACCGAATACTAATAATGTCCCTAGAATCCAGAATTAAGGGGTCACGCTGTCACAATCAAACCTTCATAATTTTACTGTACTGTTAACAATTCGAATGATGATGAAACATGTTCCAAATTATAGGAATTACGCTAAAAGAAAGTGGAATCATTATATATAGGTACTATAATTTCTAAATATATAATAAAAGTAAAAGTTCAGAATGTGGTAATTTATGTAGTAAAAAAGGAACGGTAAGTGAATGAATGGGAAAATGAAAAGCCATCATATTCACAAAGTTTCCACAAAAAATTGGGGGGAAGGTACGTAATATTTAAGAATAATTACTGGATTTTCATTGTACACTGACTGATAGACACTACAATTCTCTTCTCTCCATATAAGTAATGGAGCCTCCCATTTGTTCCTTTTCATCTATACTTCCTTACAAGTGTACCAACCTATTGCACTAATATACCAATACCATCGCATTTTGAGATGAAGTGAATTGATATCACTGCTTAATTTTGAAAGTGTATTCTCAAGAGTTTTTTGAGCAGATTTCAAATATGTTTCTAGTTTTTTCCATTAGTTTTGTCCAAATGGCTAATAAATGTTTGAGTATTTAATACCTTTTTTAATTATATATATATATATATATTTATATATATAATATATAATATAATATATATATATAATCATATATATATATATACATATTATATTATATATATATAATATATATATAATATATATATATATTAATATATTATATAATATATATATATATGTATTAAAATTTAAACCACCCAGATTTTAGTATCTTTCAATCTGGTTTAAACTTGATTGGTAAATAGGCTATTTTATTCCCAAAAGGTACTCGCCACACTGACATATAAATTGCACCTGAATCAAACACTAAGTCTCGTCAATAGCATTTCAAAACGGAGAGTAATGTCGAATTTTACGATTTTTGGAGGACAATGTTCCTTGCTTAATTATTTTTCACAGGGTGATGCTCGCAAACCTCTATAATGCCCTGAATCAGACGGTTCCTCTCGAAGACACGATCTGATCAGGGTTCTCTGAGAAGATCCGAACAGGGTTCCTTTAAGACAAGTTCATGTACTAGGGTTTCTCTGAAGACAATCCTGAACCAGGGTTCCATCTGAAAACAAGATCCTGAACAGGGTTCCTCTGAAGACAGATCCTGAACCAGTGTTCCTCTGAAGACAAGTATTTTGAAACTAGGGTTTCCTGAAGACAAAATCTGAACCAGGGTTCCCTCTAAAGACAAGATCCTGAAACGGGTTCCTCTGAAGGACAAGATCCTGCACCAGGGTTCCTACTGAAGACAAGATCTGACAGGGTT
>JABUQX010000425.1:20000-32500 GCA_015478945.1 Trachelipus rathkii | reverse complement strand
AACAGTAACTCCCAACTATATAAGGGTCTTATCCGATCTTGTATGGAGTATTGTTTCCACATTTAGGAGGGGGGAGCCTCCAGTTCCGCCCTATTTTTGGATTGGGTTGAGTCTAAGGCTAAAAGATTAATAAAGTCCCCTACTTTCTAACTTCCTTGACCCTCTATCTCTGCGACGTGACGTTGGTGCTCTATCTCTTTACTATAGGTACTACAACGGAAGGTGCTGGAGGGATTTGACCTCTAGCATTCCGCCACCATTGCGTCGACATCATAGCACAAGGGCTACCCTGCTTTCTCATGAATTCTGAGTGAATATAGGGAACTACAAGCTTGCTCGTGTGGTGCCTCCTCCTTTCCAGTCACCTCTCTTCCGAGGAATTCTATGCCTTCATCTATTATTCCTTTTGTACTTATTACTCTCTCTTTAAGTCCTCCGTCTGCGGTCACCTCAAAGATTTGCGAGAGGCTTGGGATTGGGTGGGTTTTCCCATTCTTACTATTATTTTCATTTTATTATTCCTCCCAAACCTTGTGAGTGGTGGTTACCTGTTTATATATATATATATATATATATATATATATAATATATATATATATATATATATATATATTATTTATATAATAGTATATATATATATATATATATATATATATATATATATATATATATATATAATAAATAACACCGTAAGAAAGGGGAAAAAAACGAACAACAGCAATTCAACAGCAAATGCACGTTGGAATCCGGAACAATAATAGATTTAAAAGCATTCATCCTTTTAACGTAATAACTGCCAAAGAATACATAATAATTTTCACTATGAATATACCTTGGTATGAATTCCATTATCAACATAAAAACTCCATCAGAGTGTCAATGGGTCAATGGTGTCCAATATAATATTAACAAATAAATTTGAGACACAGCTATATTATTTAAACATAAAGTTTTAAACACCACTCAAAAAGGGAACACAAAAAAACCACCTGTCAAAGCCTATAATTTTTCATTTAGGGGAGGGGGGAGGGGAGAAGGAGTAAGGGGGTTACATAGATATCTGTGGTTAGGTTCTCTTTAATTAAAAACGACAAAAAAAAACAACTTTAAAGCAAGTCTTAAGAAAATATCTTTCTTAAAAGGAAGGAAGAATAAGTGCTTTAAATATATTTAATCGCAAATATATAACACATTTGAATGTCAAAGAAAAAAACTTTCAAAATTATTAAAGAACAATATAAACAACAAAAACTTGATTTTTTGCATATAATAATTTCACACTAATTTGCAATGAAAACGCTAATTAACAACTTTTGCATAGTAATAAAATCAGGACTAGGATATATATATATATATTATTATACATATATAGTATATTATATATATATATATATATAATATATATTATATATATTATATATATATAAATATATAAATATATTATTTATAATATATTTAATATATATATATATATATATAATATATATATTTATATATATTACTATATATATATATAATATATATATAATATATATATATATATAATAATAATATTATATAATATAATAATATATTAATATATTATATATATATATATATATATATATTAATATATTTATATATAGTAATATATTATATTACTATATATTATTATATATAATATATATATATATATAATATATATATATATATATATATATATATATTATATATAAATATATATATATATATATCATTTCCTGATCTTTCCTGTTTTATATACGACCTATGTCTATATATATATATATAATATATATATATATATATATATATATATATATATAATATTATATATATATATCTGATGGGAAGACTAAAACCTACATAAATCCTTCGAAATTGAGGAAATCCTACTCCAAATGTGCGGATATAAAGGCCCGACATTGCAAGTCAATAATTATAATATATAATATATATATATATATATTATATATATAATATATATATATATTATATATATATATATATATATATATATAGTATATATATATATATATATATTATATATATAATATGAAAAAATTCAGTAATTTTCATAATTACGTTTTCAGTAATTTGTCATAATTATAAAATTAAGTAAAAAGCAAATAGGATATAGAAACATGACACATTTGTTGCACGAAACAGACTGATTATTTATTTTAAATAATGTGTCTGATTCCTGACTGGAAGTTATTTCGATAAAAATCATGCAAAACTGAAGACAAGAGAGAGAAATGAACGCTTCTTGAATGATCAAAAGAACGATGTATGATTCAAGCCCATTATGAGTCAAAAAATCGAGTCTGCATGCAATAAGGGTTGAAAATTTTGAAAAGTCACTTATGGTAATAAAAATGACAACTTTATAGTGAATTAGACAATTCGTCGTCATATGAGAGTGGGGTGAAGAACTTGAGGCTTCATCCCATGGAAAAAAGAAAAAACGCCATTCAAGCAGAAGGGATGAGCAGATAAAATTTTTGCCGGTTTGTAACTCCGGGTCCAGCTCCTGTTCCATCAAATCATTAAAAAATCATTCTACTTCATGAAGTGGTCTATATAATGAAAATGACTGGTTATTAGTTATTACCAACTTTAATTTCACTTACAATAACAAATCTGAGGTTTTTCTTTTATTTATTGTAAACAAAAAAAAAATTTTTTTCAATGGCTCCGACTACTACTCTACCCAAATTTAATTTCTGCTCCAGTTCCACTCAAAGCTCCGGTTTTAAACAAAACCTTGCGGCTCCATGGCACCGGCTCCATATCCTAAATTCAATGGATATTGTGCTTTAATCATATTACCTTCTATTCTTCTAGCTTTGTAATTAGAGTCCTGTGCCGGTTTCTCCTAGAGTCAATTTCTTTAGAATATTAAGAAAGAATGACGGTAAGTGGTATCACAAAATAAAACCAAGAAAGGTGACCGTTCTTGTTAGTCAACACGTCAAAGATCTTAATTTTCAGGCAATGAAATACGTTGCCTTATACGAAAGACCTATGTTTGTTTGTGTAAGCAAATTTCAACTCAAAGCACTGCAATGAGTAAATTGGCAAAGAAGCGCTTGATATAAAAATTTGAAGTAAAAGTTACAATGCAAAACCAGCAATTTTAAACAACACAGAGAAACAGTGAATTATGTCAAATAATCAATTTGATTATATAAGAAAAATATTTAAAAATAATGCAATAACCTTAATACAGCCCTCAAAACTAATTAATAATTTAAGGTACCCATATTTCCTGTATAAGTATTTTAATGCTCATAAGTCTAAATTTTCTTCCGGTGACTAGAATCGTGTATTGCTTAAATTCATAATCATCAAAGACATGCACATATTTCAGAAAAAGTTACAGAACGAATTTGAACCTTTTATGAACAATATGTGCCTCTGGGTAAAGTTCTAAGGTCAGAAAAGAGAAATAATACACAAAAATACAAAACTTTAATTTTTTTTTTTACTGGTAACAGCGATTTATTTAATAAAGGCAGCTACACACATGAGATGTTAGGCGAACTTTTTAAGACGAATAGTCAAACACCACATGTATGGATGGGTAACCTTTTGACAAATGTTCGCTATTCGGGCCTAATTTGCCACATACACGAATGTTTTCCATCGCTTGTCGGTAAAAACAACACAACAAATGATGATTCGTTTTTAAATCTTCGGCAAAAAAACACCGAACATGTGAAGCCGCCTTTACATAAAAGAGACAATGCCTACGGCCAACACGTAGACCCCTGGGGATGTTGTTTGACCGCTTAATGGGTAGGACAGACCACTTTTAACACATCAATGGAGCTAATGGAAAAATTACGTAATCTTAATTGGCATGTTCCCACCCCTACCTCTCGATAGCATATCCCTTTTCCGGGAGGTATATTAGTCACACAAAACGTTGATGACGGTTAAAAAAAAAATAAAAAATTGCGGAATTTTCGTTAACTCCGGGTCTCAAGAGGTGATTCAATAACATATTAATACATGGAATGGGCATTAGAAAACAAATACAAATTATATATATATATATATATATATATATATATATATATATGCTATATATATATATATAGCAGGAGAGAGAGGCGGCAGCAGCAAGGTTATATATATATATATATATATATATATATATATATAAAATCAACAATATATTAATATGAGGGATATTACTGTAAATAAAATCATATATATATATATATATATATATATATATAGTATATATATAAATATATAGGTGTTATATATATATATATATATATATATATATATATATATATATATATATATGCTAACACTACACGCAACATTTCACTTATATTCAGCACAGTAATTAAAGAGAGTAAACGATGACTGTATAATAAATATTTTTCAGGACTTTCTTCTGCAGACCATATGAAAGCCTTTTATAATTCCTTAATGACGCAATTTCTATTTATAAATAAAGGAGCGCAGAGGTGCAGTGGATGAGGTCGACCCCGTTAAATATCCCGTTCGAATCTCTCTTGAAAAAAAACAAATTCTAATATAGGGAAATGATGTTATGTGAAGATAAATAAATATATATATATATATATATATATATATAAGTGAACAGTATAGAGTTATATATATATATATAAGGTATATATATATATATATATATATATATATATATGTATATATATATATATGGAGTGTATGTTATTGCTGGGTTATATATATATATAGTATATAGTATATATATACAGTATATATATATATATTATATACATATTATATATATATTAAGTTGGTATATATATATATATATATATATATATATATATATATATGTATATGTATGTTGCTATATAGTAGTTATATATATATATATATATATATATATATATATAGTTTTATATATATATATATAGGTATATATATATATGTTAAATATATATTAAGTATACATATATATATATAATGGCATATAATGTAGCAGCTATATATATATATACATATATATATATATATATGAAGATATATATATAATAGCAAAGTATATATATATATATATATATATATAGCAGTTATGCTAATATATATATATATATATATATATCATGTAGATTATCCGCCTCCACCTCCATATATTAAATGGAGAGATTGATTACCAACCATGCGCGAGCGATATATATATATATATATATATATATATATATATATATATATATGTTATATATATATATATATATATATATATATATATAGGTAAAGCTGGAGACGGTTCTTAGCCGCCGGGCGAAATGGTAGTTAACTCTTTTGCTATATGATTAAATAGGAACAGAACCTGCAGCTAACCGTTGCCAAAAATATTGCCAACTCACCACAGTATATATATATGCGGGCGCATATATATATTGAAGCGGCGCACGAAAAACGCGAAAGCGTTTCACGATAAATGCGAAAACGAAAACACCAAACGATTGATCGTACTAGTACGGTGCCCAAATAATAATCTGGTTAAGAGAATAATCCTTTCCTAGTACGGAAAGCCATTAATTTCTGTGTTTTCCTCGACTTCGAGGGAATGATAGGCATCTATCAACTAGTAAAAATTGTACTGCCTCCTAGGGACGAGAATATTTCGTCTATTGAGGGCAGTGGGTATACATCTGGGACGCTGAAGGAGTTCAGGTGCCTATAGTCTATACAGACTCTTGGTTTATTAGAATTCTTTTTGGCCACCACCAGTAGAGGTGAACTATGTGGCGAATAGCAAGCTTTAATATATCCTTTCTTTAAAGCTGCATCTGTAAAATTATCTATGTCTTCCAGATAGCGATGTGGAAGACGATACTGTTTTCTAAAAATGACTTTTGGAGCGTCTGGAGTAAGTTCTATTTCAAACTTCTGTATGGGACACACAGGAACTGCATCATCATCTAGAGCAATAACGTCCTTGTATTCCATTAACAAATCCAAAAGTTCTTCTAAATGCTCAGGTTTCTGTAAAATAGAAACATCTGCTTCTTCTTTACTTAAATTTTCTATAATCTCTCTGTATGCATTCTTCAATTGTTTATCTGATAAATTTTCTGAGCAGGTTACTATATAAGTAGAACCTAACTGCTTATTCTCTATAGCAATAGCAGTTTTATTAAAATTTTCTTCTTCAATAAGTTCCAAAATCGGATGACATTTACCTATGTTTTTATTTCTTCTTAAATAAAAAGGCTTGTCACTTAAATTAATATAACTCAAAATAACTTCATTATTTCTAACTGGGCATACAGAGTTTGCAAAATATAATGGCCCTAAGGAAAAAGCAGGTGTTATTAAACACTTCTTTTCCAGTCTCAAATCTTCTTTACTCTCAGGTCTGACTTTCAAATACCCATAAGATTGAGCAGGTGCCATTGTTTCTTCTATTAATAGCAATTGAACTTCTATTTCTTCGTCTGCTATTAAAGGTAATAAAGGTAATAAAGGTAAAGGAAGGACCGGAGGAAGTTGTGAATTTTCTTTGTTCTCTTGAAGAACAACAGAATTTTTATTTATTTCTACCTTTGTAGACTTCTCTAATGAACCTTTAGTAATAATACTCTTTGTAGGCTTCTTCAATGAGCCTTTAGTAATAATACTCTTTGTAGGCTTCTTCAATGAGCCTTTAGTAATAATACTCTTTGTAGGCTTTTCCAGAATGGAGCCTTTATTAATTAATCTCTGTGTAGGCTTTTCAATAATGGAGCCTTTATTAATTAATCTCTGTGTAGGCTTTTCAATAATGGAGCCTTTATTAATTAATCTCTGTATAGGCTTTTCACTTGAGCCTCTATTAATTACTGGTTTACAATTATCACTGTAATTGTTTAATTTAAACTTATCATTCCTATTGGAATTATCTATGAAATCTTTTCTATGATTATTAATCATTCTATCTTTCTTAGTTATTTTTTCATAGAAAGTAACTTCCTAACTTGGCAAAGATTTTAACTTTTATTTCGTTATCCTCTTCTTTAAGATTTAAATGCGATGAAGAAAGGTCTATTGTTATAGGTAGATTAGCTAAAATACTTGTACCTAATAAAATTCCATTCCAAGCTCCAGTACTTCCAGTCTTACACACTAAAAAGGTAACTGGGTAATACTGTTGGTGTAGCCTTAGAAGTAGATCAACTTCTCCTATAGGGTGGATCATCTGAGTTCCAATCCCTTGAACTATAATACTAGCTTCTTTAAGAGACAGTTTAAATCTTCCTTCTCTTTCTATTTCCTTTAATCTATCCAACGATATCAAACAGGTTGTGCTTCCCAAATCTAGTAGGCTATGAACTTCAACCTCGTTCTGACCTTTTGTTGGAGTCAAAAATATTGACAAGAAATAATGACAGCCCAATTTTGGGGGTCTAATTCCTACACCAAAGAAGCTAGAGGTTACTATAACACCTCTCTTCTTTAAGCTTGAAGTATTTTCTTTAATTACTGTTCTGTTTACCATTTCTTCATTTAAATCTTTGCCAGAATCAAAAATTTGTCTCGAGATCTGGTGTGAAAAACTGTTCGTTCTCTTCTTCTTCATCTTCAGCTCCAGATATTTCTTCATGTTCTGGATCTGCTTGATGATTTGTAATCAGGTGAACTCTAGTTGTTTTCTTAGGACTCTTACCTTGATGGCTACGCTTTCTTTGAGTAAGAGTTTGACTTTCTAGTATTTGAATCATTTTTAATCTCGACTCTTCGAGCTTTGACCCCATTATCTAAATCAGTGGGGTTATTATATGGTATAACCATATTATTTTCATTCTCATTTGGGATCCACACAGGTGCATTCTTGCAATTAGACGTCGAACCCCGGGCATGGAACTTTCTACATACTCTGCAGTATGTGGTATTCCAACCACAGTTTCTAGAATGATGACCCCTAAAGATTCACACTTTAGGCAGTAGTCCATTGACTTTATCTCTTTACTGGAGAGTTTTTTCATCACTCCTTTATTAGGTCTGATATTTGGAGAAGGGCCTGTCCTTTTTCCTGAATTTCTAGAAGTATTCTTTTTATTTCTCCATTCCATGGCTGTTCCTCATGGAAGGGTTATGGGTAGTTCTTTCTTTTCTAGTATCACTATTATTAGTGCTATTATTCTCTGTATAGAATACTCTAGCTGTATTTCTTCTATCTTGTTCTGCTCTATGGTTAGTTTGGAACAAGACTCCTTCTTCTATCTGGCTGAGTTTCTCTAAAATTTCTACGAAACTCAAGTCTGGATTAAAGACTTTTAAAACTTTTTCTCTAAGTCTTCTATGATCTCTGAGTTCTTCCATACTCTCTAAAATCTTAGTCATAATTAAGATATTTATTTGTTGAGAAGTAAATCCAAAGGAAGTCTCAATATCAATGAGTTTTTTCTGGTATTCCCAAAGGAGATTCTTCACGTCCAACATGAATTCAGTAAGAGTTACATGTGGTCTCCTTTGAAATTTCATGAACTGTTTCAATATACAGAAGATTGTCTCGGTTTTTTCTGGTTTGAGAAAAATCTTCAATTGAATTAAAAAGTCCTCTAGGGTCTTGCACCTAGAGAAGCTGCTATCCTTCAAGATATACTGGCGGGCCTCGGATGTGAAATCAGAAGAGATTGTGGTCTTAGCATAGTCTATTTTCTGTCTTTCAGTTATTAGACCTAACGTACGTATCTTCTCTTGTAACGTAGAAAGGTAATCCTCAAATTTAATTCCCACCCAAGCTTGTGTCTTGGTATTTCTTCCATACAATTTTAATTCTTTAGCCAACTCTGGTAATGGAGGGGCATACGCAGCGTTAGGATAGTATCCTCCATAAGGGGGTCCATAAGGGTATGGATTGTATCCAGGTTGCATTGTAGGAAGGGGTTGTTGCCAGCCTGTATGAGGTGGCTGCATACTTAAAGGATTATTTTGGGATAGCCCCCACGGATTCTGAGGTTGTCCTCCATATAAAGTATCACTTGCTTGGCTCTGTCCCCAAGCTCCACTAAACTCACTTCTATTGTTAAATATTTCTGTTTGGCCATTCCAGGAAGGGTAAGTTTTCTTTTTATTTGAAGGGGGAGTGGCCCCCGATGCATTTAAATGTATATTAAAGGTACTGTCCAAAACATTCGTCTTTTGGAGCACTTTAGGTATTCTTGCTGTATTTTCTGTATTTCCTGGTTGATGCCAATCCCAAGCTGTTCTCTGATTTGGGTTTAACGACATTGTATCAATGTTAGAAGGAGGTAGATATACTGGAGGAAGTCCCATATCCTTTTGTGTGGGTTCCCTTATCTTGGGTTTTGCTCCTGTATTCTCTTCTGTTTTCTGTCCGTCCGTAGTCTTTACTTCTGTTATATCATATTCTTCATCTTGAGTAACATCTTCTGTATTGTCTTCTTTATTTGTATCATCCATGTCCTCATCCTTGTTCTCTGTTGAATCATCATTTTCTAAGTCTGTATTATCCCCTTCGGCTCCTCCTGAAGCTCCATTAGGGTCAACTGGTCCGGCTATAGCCCTTTGAACCAGGTAGCAGAGAACGAGAAACAATGTTGAAAATACGAAGACTGTAAAGACTATTGGTTCAAACATAGTCATGATTAAACTTTAATTAATTCAAGTTAATCAAATAAAAAAAAACTAAGTTCTCAAACTGTTTCTAAAATAAAAAAAACTAAAGTCTCAAAAATATTTTTCAAAGTTTCCAAAAAAAAACTAAGTTTTCAAAAATATTTTTTTAAAGTTCCAAAAAAAACGCTAAGTTTTCAAATATTTTCTAAAAAATTTTCTATGTTCAAAGAAAATATTTATTCAATTTAAATTTAAAAAAAAGAATTTCAAATCAGCATTAACTTTTAATTAATAATTATACATTATTATTTTATTCAGATTTCATGTTGGAAAATGAAGTTTAAAGTCCTATATCACTATTAAATTTACAAATTAAAAATTTTAAGCACTTTAGATTCTTTCAAAATTAAAAATAATTTTCAAAATTCTTTTAAAAAAATTTTCAAAGTTCAAAAAATAAAAATAATTTTCTTTCAAAATTATAAAAATAATTTTCTTTTCAAAATTATTTAAAGAATTATCAAAGTTCTAAAATAAAAATAATTTTCTTTCAAAATTATTTAAAAAATGTTCTATGGTCAAAGGTCAACTTATTTGTTCTTCTTTGTCAAAGGTTAACTTATTTGTTCTACTGTTCTTCAAAGTTCTTCAAAGTTGTTCTATGTTCTTCTATTAAATGTTTTCTGAGTTGAAATCAATCTATCTGTAGACCAACAAATTTATTTTTCCACTTCTGTTATAAATTGTGGTTTCTAAAATTTCTGTTGCAGTAGAATAATATTTCAGGTCAAAAATATGAATTTTCAATTTTTGGATCTAAATATAACAATTCTGTTATTTTTTAGGTCAAAGAAAACAATTTCTAATGTTTTTAGGTCAAAATAAAATAATTTTCTGTATTTAGGGTCAATCAGGGCAATTTTTGGGTCCGTTTTGACCTTCTTTTTCTTTGACCTTTTTGACCTTGATTTGACCTTTTGACCTTGGATGACCCCTAGTGACCCCTAGTGACCCCGGTTGACCTCGGGTGACCTCGGGTGTCTCTTGATGACCTTTGGTCTTAGTGACCTTTTCTGAAAGGTCTAGGGTCTTGTCTAAAAGGTTTTACCTCACTTTGATAATTATTAATTACGTTTTGTTAAATCACAAAATTTCGATAATTAAAAAAAAACACTTTTGGCTTTTTAAGCCTCTCTAAAAAAACGATTTTTTAAACCCGTTAAAAATAAACGAAATCGCAATTTTACCATCTGAAAATATTCGCGGGACTACGACAAATACAATTAATCAAAAATAATTAATGAAAAGTAATTAATAAATTTATTTATTATTAATAAAAACAAAATCGATATATATATATATATATAAAACAATGTGTGTGTGTGTTGTTATGTATGCGTATGATACCGCGCGATAAAAGGAAGAAATGAGATGAGGGAAAAATGAACTCAGAAATGAACGGGGGTAAGAATGAACGAAGAAATGGGGGACAGTTGGGCCGAGATATCAATCCCTCACTTTACTCCTTTGGAGGTAAAATCCCTTTCCCTTCACTTCTCCCATTCAGCGACCAATTTCCCTTCCCCTGCTCTGGAGGCAATACCCCTTATTCAGTGCCTGATTTTTAGTATCCCTCAACTCCTTTTCTCTTATCCCCTTTACTATTGATTCATATTTATTGAATGAATATAACCAATTCACGCACGCACTTATTTTGACTTATCATTTTTCTAACTTGTCGTATTGTATTCTGTCACTGTTTTTGAGCTTTAGCAATCTTTGACTAGCTCTAATTACTTTACTAATTATAATTAACGAATAATTTTTTCACTAAACTGATTGTCTAAGTCTATACTATTTTTTAGTAAAATAAAAAAAATTAATTAAATTTTAATTAAATTAATTAATTAAAAGGGTGATTACCATATTTCCTATTGTATACTTAAAAAATCTTCCACTTTTGGAACAAATACGAGGAAATATTAAATAAAAAAAATTTTTTTTTTTTTTTTTTTAATATTTTTTAACTTTAAAAAAAAAAAAAAAAAACAAAAAAAAAAAAAAAAGATAAAAATTTAAGACAATAATGTCATTAATCAAAATTTAGTTTTATTAATATTTTTTATATATTAAAAAATTGTCTCTAAAACTTTTTTATTTTCACACTTTTATTTCAAATTTATAAAGTAGCCTTTTCCTTTTTCTGTTGGCTATTTTGGTGATTTTTATCCGACACCAATTTGTAAAAATTTGTTTTGTAAATTAGAAACACTAACAATTGTGTTTACTTTAAATTTTAACACCTTTTGTGTTTGGAAATTGCCACAAAATTAAGCATAACGTATATTAAAGTCCTAAGACGATAATATAAACATATACTCTTTGTGTAATTTCTTTTAATTTAATTTTAAGTGTGAAAATGGGTTTTTTGTGTGAAACTTTAATTTTTTGTACTCACTGAACGTCGAAATGATTTTCCACCTTTAACAGCTTGACAAAGGTTTTTTGGATTTGAAGTCATCTGTTGGTGACAAAGAAATCACCTCTCACGGAATTGCTATGACAATTGGCTCTTGTGGACACAGAAAATCCTTTGGTTCGTATAAGCGCAATCCCTCGACCGTTCCTTACGGTCTATTATCTTTGTAGTCGAACTAACGCCAATACTAGGTGCTAAACGCGAAGTCGGCAATGACCATTGCAAAGAATGAGGAGATTACAGCCACGATATCCTGATGCAAGGAAGGCAGTCTGGTGACTTTGAATAATCTTGTGTCACCTTATGGAGGTTGAATAAACGCAGCAATTCCAGATAATTTTTATTTCTACATCCTAAAATTCTTCAAATTCCAAAAACAGTCTATAAAAACCTAAATAAAGAATAATGGAAAACACATTATAAATTAAATGTTCTTTACAATAATGAG
>JABUQX010000425.1:2500-10000 GCA_015478945.1 Trachelipus rathkii | reverse complement strand
GAAAAATAAATTTAAGTAAATAAAATTAAAATAAATATAGAAATAAAATAAAAGTTTTAAACCAAAATAATTTTTTTTAAAAATAAATAAAAATAAAATAAAAATAAAAAATAAGAAAATTTGAAAAAAAAAAAAAAATTGAAAAAAAAAAGCAAAATATAAATGTCTCAACTTAGAAAAAAAATTATATTAGTTGACGTCTATAAAAAGAAAATGAGATTTTCAAATATAAATGTCAGTCTTCAACCTTTAGAAAACGGGTTATCTATGTGTGATGCAATACATATGACGATATGTACATGATTGAGCAGAACATGTGAACAACACATCTAAACAGTAAGACTGTATTAGGCTAGAATAGACATTGTACTAAGAAAGATATGTAGAGAGACGTTATAATTAATAAACCCTTTGTGTTAAAACTCTTATATATTGTACGACATAAATGATTACGTATGTAAAAACAGCTGAATTCATTCCATTTTTAAAGGTAAAACCCTTTTTATGGGTAAAATCCCGTTTAGGGGTTTGGTAACCAAATCATATGGGGATCTTACCATTTCTGATTCCTCTGGAATCATCTTTTGTCTTTCTTCCTCCTTCCTCCTTCATTATAAAATTGAAAACCTCATATTTGAAATCTACGATATCATAAACATATATAAGGACATCAATATTGTCTCATCAAGTAAATATTTAATAACTCGGCACCGCACCGGCTCCAGTACCGGTCTCGGATATGGTTCATTTACCCCGACACATGAGACTTCTTCTTCTTCTTCTTGATCCTTTCTCCTTCTTCCTTCTTCCTATCCTACTACAGCGATTTATCAAACGAATATCTATTAAATAATAGGAAAGATTTTCTTTCGATTATATTTTTCAATGTAATAAGTCAACCAAAACATTTAGAAAGACGATTTAAACATTGATTAGGGGTAAACGATCACGATAAATCGATTGGAACCATAAAAAATGATCTACCGATCATCTAAAACCTTCCAAGAACCAAGAAGCCACCTTTGGGGGCTAAGCCTCATTTGGGGGGTTAAGCCCTTGAATTCAGGTTCAAAATCCCCCAAGTCGGTCTTCCAGACCTTAAAAACGGTCTCACCGACCTTAGAAACCAAAACCTTGACACGTCAAGCTTGAAAAACAGGATGTTGCAAAATGTTGCTTTGCAACATGTGCAACTTCCGATTGCAACTTCCGGCTTTCAGTTTAGCTGCCAGTTTTGCCCTCCTATAATATATATAATATATATATATATCTATCAATCCCTGTCATATACATATGCAAAATATTTATTTTATACATATATAATATATATATATATATATATATATATATTTATATATGATAATATATATATGTGGCCAGAGTTTACTTAGAACAGGCGTGTAATTAGAGAACTACAAATGCTACACCAAAACCAAATGACATTTTTTAATCAGTGAAGAATTGTTATTTAGAAAATGTAATAAAAAATTAGAAAAGGCATAAAATAGGATTTTCAAATTTTTAATAATGTAAAAAAAATTTTACGAAAAGAGCGGCAACATTAGTATTTCCGTTACAAATTAAATTAGTATTAATGTCCCGTTTGAGACATAATGATGTTGTTAAACGATTCAATGTCAATAATATGAAATAAACATGAATTATTAGGTTTTCAACAACACTGGTTGTAGTCAAAGTGAAAGAATTGTAAGAAATCTAAAATAAAATGCGTAAAAAAGAAAGGTGTGGTAATTTTTTTCCTGCAATGTATAGAAAGAAATGAACACTAAGGTGCTCTACAGTTGGCCAGAAATTCCCATCTTTTATATGCTCCGTTTTTATTATTTTTTTCTAATTTTCTAATTTTCTAAGGTCGGAAAAGATATTTTCAAAGAAAATGGCTTGATGAATTTAAGTGGTTGGCTTACTCTTATAAAAACGTTGGGTTTATTGCTCAAATTTCGTATGTTTTATGGAAACAAAAGAAGGTAAAGGAAAAACACCAGGAATTGGTTTTTTCTCGAGACCGTATTCAAACTTAAAGGAAAACCATTTAAATCTTTCAAAAAACACAGAGGCAAATGAATATCACCAAAATTGGGGTAGAAAGGAGCATTTTGCCTGTAGAAAGCATTTTCAACGGAGAAATCGAGAGCATCGACAAATAGATTGACAGTTCAGAAGAAAAGGGAGGGCGAAGACAGTAGAAAGCGGCTAATCCACTGTTGGAAGCAATTCAATTAGTGTAAAGCAAAATGATATCGTTACGTGGACTTCAAGGACTCACATAGAATCGAAACTCTCTTGCCTGTGGAACGATGGACAAATTTTTCTGAGTCTATTTAAAGATACGTGGTAATGCTGGAGACCATGTTCTTTCAGAACATTTAAAAACTAGTGCTAGTAATGCCATGTATACCAGTTCCACAGTCCAAAATCCTCTAATTTCAGTCACTTGCGCATCTCATTCAACATTAAATTGTCTAAAACTAAATTTTTTACTGTTCTAGCCGATGAGACGACCGATGTGTCCAAAGACAATTTGGCGTTTTGTGTACAATTACGTTGATATTGATACTCTTACCGTCAAAGAAGAATTTTTGTTTCGTCTCAGCAATGATTTGACGCGGAATAAGTCTTTACAAAATTAAACTGATTGAAAAAGTAAAACTGAGCTGGTTTGGATTATGAAATAATCTGAAGAGCGACAGGGGTATGACGGTACAGCAGCAATGAGTGGTGGAGTTCAGGGGTGTTTCAGAGAGTAATAAAGAAAAATGTTCCAAAGCTCTTATACTCACTGCGCTCTTCGCCACTGCTTAAATTTATGCCTCACAGACCCTTCTAAAGTTCAGAATATTCGAAGGGCAATTGGAATAATATCAGAATGTTATACATTTTCTTGCAATGTGCATAGAGGACAAAAAGTTCTTGAGAAAATAGAAGCTTATTCCTAGAGTAGCAAGAGATATAAAAAAAGTTGGTGAAACTCGTTGGTCCAACGGCATGAATCGGTTTTATTATTTAAATAGATGATAAACCCGATAATAGAAGTTATAGAAACAAACTGAAATGTGAAGTTGGAGATCTGTCAAAAAAAGCTACCTTAATTCTAAAAACAATGTTTATAGTGCATCTTTTCTGGTTTCCTTAATTGTTTTAAACAGACTTTTTAAGTTTAACATACAATCTTTCGAAAAACAATTGCAGACACACGTTATTGATTGGGTGAGTGCATATAAAAAAAAATAAAGCTAAGTTAAAAACTAACTTGAAGCCATCAGAAAAAATGCAACATTAGAGATTTCAGCAGATTTTGAATAATGGTAAGAGCATCGAATTCAGATCTGGTATTGGAGAATGCTGTACCAAGAATTAAAAATTCCAAAGAATTCAAACCCAAACCATTCTACTTCGACCCACAGACTTTATTATCGCACATCCATTTTTATATACCATTTCTAGACGATTAATAGAGCATTAGACAGAGGTTTTTAAATTATAAGAAAGTACATTCTTCTTGCAATTTGTTAGCCGAACAGTGATAATGGGCCCCTATGAGAAGGATAAAGTTGATATAACATTTTACAAGGAAGATCTCGGAAAGCCCAACTTGAGGATTTAGAAAAAAGCAGATGGTTTATGGAAGTTAAAAATGACGATTACAAGCACAGATCGTCAAAAAAAGCAATAGACGGACTAGTTCTTTGTTCGCAGTCACAATTTCCAAATATTTTACATCTTGTTGCAAATACTGGCATTACCCGTGTCTACTGCTTCAGCAGAAAGAAGCTTTTCAACCCTTTTAAAGACTTCGAAAATCTCTTTGAGAAATATTATTGGAGATGAAGAATTACTGGACTTGCCCTCCTCTAAATACATCGAATATTGACATAAAACTGAAGATGTTATCTCGTGTTTCGCTCACTCTCATGCCCGGCGATTAAAGTTAACAAATTTAGGTAAGATGATTTAGTAATTATATAAATTATTCCATTTTTTCTTAGAAATTTAGTTGGTCCTTCCATCTTTATATATTATTATATAATATAATATATAATTATATATATATATATATAATATATTTATAATATATATATATAATATATATCACTATATATATATATATATATATATATATATATATTATATTATATTAATAATATATTTAGGAATCATGATTTTTTTATTAATAACAAAACCAATGGTATAATTTTTGGGGGCTTTTTGCCTTTAAAAAGTATATAAAAAGTATAAAAAGTACATAGTGCAGTGCAAGAAATAAGATAAGGGGAGAAGTAAGAGAAGAAGGATGGTTTGAGGTGAGTTAGGAGTAGACAGGGCAGTGTGCTCTCGCCACTGCTATTCATATTATACATGGATTACTGCTGAAGAGAATATGTAGACAGGTAGACAATGAGCACACACACTACTATACGCAGATGATGCAGCATTGATAGCAGGCGAGGGAGCGACTGCAGGAAAATTTGCTGAACAATGGGATGCCAAATGGGAGAAATCCGGTATGAAGATGACACGGAGAAGATGAGGTAATGAAAAACTAGAGAAAAGAAGCCGAACTGAACATCAATAGAAGGAAGAGGACTCAGCAGGTGGATAAATTCAAATACTTGGTAGTGATGATGGAAGGGAAAGGAGGTCAGGGAGGAGAGATAGGCGAGAGGATAAAGAAGTTCTCTCAGAACGTAAGGAGCATTATACCCAGTACTGAAAGAAACAGCTATCACGAAAAGAAGTAAAAATGGTGATATACAAAACAATACTTGAGACCATACTAGTGTACGGATCGAATTGCTGGCACTGAAAACAACACAAGTGAGAAAGAGTGGAGGCGGCGGGAGATGAGGTTTGCTTGAGATTGATTGAAGGAGTTACCCTGAGAGATAGGGGACGGAGAAGTGAGGAAATACGGAGAGAGCTGAGAATTGGATCAATAACTAAAAACATATACAACAGAATCAACTGAGATGGTATGGACACATCAGAAGAAGGAAGAGGGAACTGGACCAAGAAAGATGCTGGAATGAACTCAGTGGGCCGTGAACCTGCGTGCGCAGACGAAGAAAAGATGAAGATCGGTGGAAGATGCGATAACGTCAGAGAGTGTCTATGGTCGATGTTGGAGGAGAGAAGAATGTACGAAGATTAGAAACCACGGGAGGAGTGTTCTGCAGAGGTGACACCTGACAGGTCAATACAGATCTTTTTAATTTTTTTTTTTTTTACCAGAGAAATTAAAAATATATATACTATTATTATTATATAGTATATATATATAATATATAATATATTATATATATAATATATATATATATATATATATATATATATATATATACTATATATATATATATAATATATAATATATATATATATATATATACTATATATATACAACACATTATATATAATTCTCACCTTCTCACATCCATCTTTAGGCAGATCCTGTCAAGTGTTGCTCTCAGAAATTCCCTCCAGAAAAATCGGTCCCGGTCTTTCAAAAAGTGCCCGTTTCTTTTCTACATTTTCCCCAATCCGGGTTTCTCCCCATCGACGTAATTGCTTCTTTCCCACAAGGCTTTCTTTCCATCTTTTCTGTCTTCCCCAACTGGTCTCGTTCGAAGGTCTTCCAAATTATATCTTCGGGGGTATCTAAAGTCCTCCATTCTCTGCCACTGACCAACCATCCAGCTGGGTTTCATTTCGAATACATTCCATTATGGGCGGACTCGAGTCTTCTCTTATTGCTCACTCTAACTCTGTCCCTCAGCGTTACTCCTCTTATTAAGCTTAACACTCGCATTTCCGGCAGCTTCTGATTTTACTCATTCTGCATTCGTAGTTAAGTACCCAACATTCCTACCCGTATAGTAATATTGGTCGTAAGATGGTTGGTAATATTAGTCACTTTTACCTCTGACTGGCACTCCTCTCTGCATCATTCAATGGGTACAACATTCCCACATTCTCTGAATATTTCGTTATTTCTTTCCCTCAGTTCTGAATCTATCCATCCTTTCTCATCGAATATTACTCCTAGATATTTGATTCTGCTGGTCTGTTTTAACTGTGTACCTTCCATCCATATCTCCGCGTGTTCTCCCTGTGTCGATATCGTCATTATCTCCGCGTCTTCTCCCTGTTTATTTTCATTCCCCACTCCATCATAACTTCATTCCAAGAATTCACAGCAGCTTGCAGTTCGTGTTGTTCCTTTGTCACCACAGCTGCGTCGTCAGCGTATACAAAGGTGTATTCCCTATCCTCTCTTACACATATCCTCTTCAAGCAGTTATCCAGATATAACGCAAGAAGTAAAGGGGACAGCACACTGCCCTGCCTTACTCCAGTCTTCGTTTCAAACCATTTCTCCCTTCCCATCTCCGTTCTAACCGAGTTTATGGGTTTTCATACGATATTACCTTATTATCCTTATATATATAGTATACTATATATATATATATATTATAATATATTATATATATATATATATATATATATTATATATTCATAAACTTGTCTATTCTCCAAAATACTTTTTACAGATGAAGAACATAAAATTTTTAATCTTTATATAAAAAGCACTTAAACCTACACTTAACATCGATAAGACTTCCTTGTCTTCCTGATTTCTGAATTCTCTTCTCTCCTCTACTCTCTCTCTCTCTCTCTCTCCTCTCCCCTCTCTCCCTCCTCACCACTCTCTTCTCTCTCTTCCATTCTTCTTGTATAATTTAATGCCTTGTCCAAAATATTTATTTATTCTTTTTATTACTTTTATTCTTGATAATTTTAATTAATGCACAAACTTAGATTTGATTTTCAACTTTTAACTTACTCAATTTATATATTATTAACAGTGGGTATCCAGAATTATTTGTTGGGGGGGCCAAAACAAAGATCGTTCATTATATATATATTATATATATTATATATATATATATATATATATATTATATATATAATATATATATATATATATATCTTAATATTTATATATAATATATATATATATATATATTAGTATATATATATAGAAAGAGGACAAAAATATAAATTCCATTAAAAATGGGAAGAATTTTTATGAATTACTAAAATCATCTTACCTAAAGTGTTAAATTTAATCGCCTGACACGGAGAGTGTGCGAAGTCCGAGATAACATCTTCAATTTTTTTTTCAATATTTCGATGTATGTAGAGGAAGGCAAGTCCAATAAGTCTTTCATCTCCAATAGTATTTCTCAAGTAGGTTTTCAGAAGTCTTAATGTTGAAAAGCTTCTTTCTACTGAAGCATTAAACACGGGTAAAATTGCCAGTATTTGCAACAAGATGTAAATATTTGGAAATTGTGACTGCGAACAAGAAACTATTCATCTATTGCGGTTTTAGCGCGACCTTGCTATGATGCCATTTCAACTTCCATAATCCATTCTGCTTTTACTAAATCTTCATTTGGGCTTTCGAGATCTTCCTTGTAA
>JABUQX010000424.1:0-25968 GCA_015478945.1 Trachelipus rathkii | reverse complement strand
CACTATCCCCAGCACCGACCCTATAGCTTGTATATCTTGTCAATAATTATCTGACTACATCCTAAATACAAGTTACTCATAAGGAGACAAATTAACAAGAAACAAGGTCTTTAGTTTGGATAATGTAATAAATTACTTAAAAAAGGCAAAACAATAAATACAGTTATCTTCAATATCATTTACTGATAAGATTTTTTTAGAATTACAATGATTTCCTTGAATATATGAATAAAATACATAACACCATATAATAATAATTATCAAATCAGAACAACACTGTCAACACTAAAAACTACGTCTAATAATAATTAAAAACTAAATATACTGAACTAATAGTCACTTAATTAAATAATCGTTTCAGACAACTAATTAATACTTCATTAATCTAATCAAATCTGGCGTAATATTAATGACTTTAATAAAGAAGCCGCTCAGGAGTCAGGACTATTAAAGAGCATTAAACGAGGAGCTATTTTTCTAAAGCATTTGTATAATTCTACAAATATTATATAACAATCCTTAGTTTTAAAAGTACCTGAAAAAAAACTATTTTTACATCTTGATTAAAAAAAACTTCAAGGCATCAATCTTTGAAAAGCTAAACATAAAAATTCCCGGACATCAATAATCAATAAATAATCAATGAATAAATAATAATAATAATAATATAATAAAATAATATAATAATAATAAATAGGACTATTTAAGCGGCAATAGTAGACAAAGACTTAGCTTACAAATAATATGACATTAACTCTTAAAAATGTGTACTCGACTTAGAAAAGAAAATTTATTACACGCTAAAACCTTTAAAAAGCTATATTTGAACAAAATAAATTGTACATTTCAGTGTGTATATTAAACCTTATGAACTATATATGTTATATATATAATATATCTAATAATAGTGAGTATATATATATATAATATATTACCTATTATATATATATATATATAATATATATATATATATATAATATATATATATATATATTCTCCTGTTAGTCCCCCGTGTTACCCTCTGCATAGGGGATAAAGCACGTGTAAAAGGTAGTTTATGATATAGTATATATATATATAAATATATATATATTATATATATATATAATATACGTAATATATAGTAATATATATTATATAATGATATATAATAGATGATATATTATATATATTATATATATATATAATATATATATATATTATATAATAAAATTTAATGCAATTTTATGAGCTACCGTCATTAGTACATTTTAAAATGAATGCATCAGAATAACTTTACAGCAAATTATCTGAAATTGAACATAAGACTTTTTATTATTCGGGACACCTCGTTAACTCATTTTCATTCCACCTCTTGTACTTCTTCGATCAGCGTGCGGTCACCTTTGAGGTTCCTTCATTATTGTGCTTCAAACCTGGTCTTCGTCGTCGTTCTTGTTCTTTTTTCTTGTTTCTTCATCACCTATTATTTCAACTTGTTCTCCTTCACTCTTCCACTGTTTCCTTCTTTCTTCCCCTTTAGGGAGATCCCTCCTCTGGCTTTGGCATATCTTCTCCTATTTCTTCAAGGACAATGTGGGACGTTTCCTAAAAAATTATAAATTATTTAACTGATTTTAGGTTGTCCAACAGAACAAAATATTTTTTTATAGTTAAATATATATATATAATACTATATATATAATATTTTATATATGATAAATATATTATAATATGATACCCTATATATTATATATATATAACTATATATAATTATATAATATATATATTATATATATATATATATATATATATATATATATATATATATATATATATATATATTTAAAAGTATATTTTGGGTAACAAAAAAACTAAGTTCTGGACTCACATCAAAGAAAGGCATGTCATCCTTCTTCATCCTCATCCTCATCATCACCATGCCCTTGTGACATTCGGCGCTTGATTCCTCTTCATCCTCATCATCGTCGTTCATCATCCTTCGCGTTCGCGGATTTCGACTGAAACGTGAACTATCACCCAGTTTCAATCACCTTCTTTTCTTCATCACGTCATCAGAATCAGTTAAAGCCGTCCTCACCATCCTGTTCTTAATTTCACCTTTCGCCTTTCGCTTGCGCTGAAAATATAAATAAACTATTACAAATTAAATATAAAAAATGTTACACTAGAAGGAAACTCCTCTTATCTCACAGACATAGGTAAACAAACGATAAACATTGAATAATGAATAATAATTAAAATGCTAGCAGCAGCAACTGCGGTGCAAGCAGGAGCCACTGCAGCACACCCGAGAAAGAGGCTATAATAGTCAGAAAACAAAAGGCCAGGTGCAGTTCCTATTACAAAAAGAAAGTTGTAGAAAAGGGGTTAGAGTTTAAATTTATTATACCGAGATATTGGGTGCCTGAGAGAAAAGCAAGGTGATTACAACTGTAAGACAAGTGTGACGAGGTTCGAACAAAATGTATGAAAGACACACCTATTTTAAAAGATTGTGGATAAGACCGGGAAAAATTGATCGTCTGGACTAGGAGTGATGGTCCCACACTCACCAAGATATTAGGTGACTAAAGAGATATTGTAAATGGCAAAAATAGGATAGACACAAAGAGTGAGTGTGTCTTTTTGCCATGAGGTAACTATACATTAAATTTGTATGTCTATACTTAAATGAGCAGAGATAACTTCCTGGTAGACGACTCTGCCTCCAAGAAATCGACCATTTCTTCAGTGGTGACAGGCAAAGTAGCTTGGTACCATGAGTCTCCTCAATCAAAAATGCCTGCTCTCCAAAAGTGAGAAAACCCTTTGTCGAAGACAAAAGTTAAAATCAAGAGGAGGAAGATGAAGTGTTAGAGGCATGATACCATTTTTTTTTGGTTTGTGGGGGGGAGGGGAGATCGTGTACGGCCTGCGACCATCACAGCTCACAGGAATAAGCATAATACTGTATTCGTAAAACTAACAGGGAAGTGGCCTAACGATACGGATTCCCATGAACAGTTACTGAAGTGGTTAGGATCTATCCTATAGATGTTTAGTTCCAAAAGGAAGGAAAACCTCGCGTCAACTATGAAAGTGAAAAGACCTCTCCGGATTGAGGATGTTGCGGAAGGCGATGCCGGAAAGAGATATATGAGCACATCAGGAGAGAAAACTGCTTCTAGTTCAGATATTGGATTCCCAACCCACAAAGACATGATCGACCTAAGAGGGCAATTGAAGGAGCAAAATGGCAGGACGGGGGATCCCGCGTCATAAGAAATCTCTGGGTGAGGTTGGTATGACCAAGGCGTAGTCAAGTTCTGATAACCTCCAGGATGCGACTCTTTGTTAAGTAGGAGGACCACCGGCCAATGATGGGTTTGACGTTCCATAGTTTAGCGCCATAAGTGCATCCTCTTCCCAATATGTTTGCCAGTCAGAAAGGAAACCCCGACGTATAGTGATGGAGAAACCGCTGCAGGAAATCCTACAAAATACCTGTGAAGGGTACTTGGGCATTCGAAATTTTGATGGTGCCGCTTCTTGGCCTCCCTGTCGGCTTCGCGTGCCTTGTTTCGTTTTCCAGGAAACACCCAAATGGAAGGAAACCACAAGATAATAATAATAATAATAATAATATAATATAATAATAATAATAAAATAATAATAATAAAAATAACAGAATAATAATAATAATAATAATAACAATAATAATAATAATAATAATAAAAATAATAATAATAAAAATAATAATAATAATAATAATAAATAATAATAATAAAATAATAATAATATAATATAATATATCTGAAATTGCCTACGTACTTTGGACAACAATTATACATTCAGAATTAAAAAAACCTAGGTAACGCAAAGGCATTAAAATTAAATTTGCAAAACCTTCTCTCTCTGAAATAGTCCATGGTCACATGACATATCGTAGTGCCTCAAGGAGAAACCCATGTGCGTTTTACGAGGCTTTTAATTCCAACCGGAAGTAGAATATTACACGGCTTGCAATATGTTGCTTCTTTTGGTCGTAGAAATTTAATGCCTAGGAATAATATATATATTATATATACGTAATAATAATATATATATATATATAATATTATATATATAGTATATAATATCATATATTATTATATATATATAATATATATATATTATATAGACCTATACCTATATATATATATATATATAATATTATATATATATATATATATTATTCTTTCGTGTCTTCTTCACCTTCCTCTTTGCCCCAAGATTGGTGGTAAGGTGCTGTACAAGCATCGGATAAAAGAAAAGCAGTAGGAGAACATGACAAACGTCGAAAAAGAAAGCCCAGCCTTACGCCCAAACCTCTGTACCATTAATTAGCGAGAGCTCGTCACAGACAGAAAATCCACCCTAGAGCATCATGGGACCGCGACGGACCCTCACTATGGTAAATCGTCAATGTAAGGGTTCATTCCCCTTGGCCCAGTGTGGCGCCACAACCCATGCCCCCATACACAAATTCTCTCCTATCATGCACCTTTATTCTGCCTCTGCCCAAACTCACCATTTCTCTCCTTCAGACATTTCGTTCACCGACTCAATCCATCTTCCTCTTTCGGTCTCCCAAGCCGGTCGGTTCCCAAACACACGTACCACTATACATCCGCTTAACCAACCGACTATTCACTCTCTTCCACATGACCAAACCACTCTGCAACATACTTTCATTTATTCTCTCATTTACCCCTTTCTTCACACCACACCACTCTCTAATACAGAGGTTCTCAAACTGGGGTACGCGTACCCCCAGGGGTACGGGGAGGAATTTTCATGGGGTACGTAAGGTCAGTAGAAATATGCATCTAAGTACGCCAATCATATTATAAAGTATGAATCATTAAAGATTAAAGTTATTAAAGATGATTAAATCATTAAACGATTAACTTGTTGAAATAATAATAATAATAATAATAATATATATTAAAGTAGATATATATATATATATATTATAGTACGTATATATATATATATATATTAGTGGCCGCTCCATCAAAAAAGAGACAGTATGATGAGAATTACATCAAATATGGGTTCACCTCAATTTATAAAGGCAGTCGAATACAACCACAGTGTGTCGTATGCTACAAGGTCTTGTCTGAAGGTTCTATGAAACCTAGCTTTCTAAAGCGTCATCTACATGGCCGTCATACAACTTTAAAGGATAAAGATGCAAGCTTCTTTAAACGAATGGAAGGTGGTGTGAAACTTTCTCGTCTTGATAAAACTGGTCAGTCACATCAGCAATCTCATGCAGGTCTTCTTGCATCATATAAAGTAGCACTCAAGATCGCTAAAGCAAAAAAACCGCATACGATTGCTGAAACCCTCATTCTTCCATGTTGCAAAGATATTGTAAGTTGCATGATAGGTGAGGCTGCTGCAAATAAATTAAATTATGTGCCTTTATCGAACGATACTATTCAGCGAAGAATTTCTGATATGGCAGAAGACGTCAAGCAACAAGTGATTGAAGAAATTAAAACGGCACCAACCAAGATGTTTTCCATACAACTCGATGAAAATACAGACTTTATTAACTATGCACAGTTGCTTGTTTTCGCAAGGTATATAAAAGATGGCGATTTTAAAGAAGAATTCCTATTTTGTCACTCATTTTTAAGCCTCAACTACTGGAGAAGATATTTTCCAGACAGTCAACACATTCTTTGATATCATAGGACTTTCTTGGAAAAATGTCTGTGCATGCACAACTGACGGTGCACTGGCAATGCTTGGCATTCGTTCTGGATTTATAGGCAAAGTAAAGGAGGTGAACCCTGATGTAATAAGTTTACACTGTATGATTCATCGATATGCTTTGGCATCCAGGACATTACCTCCTGAACTTTGAGATGTTCTTAATGATGTTATCAAAATGGTAAACGCCATTAAATCTAGTTCACTTAATAGTCGCCTTTTCCGTTTGTTGTGTCAAGATTTCGAGACTGAACATGGAGTTTTGCTCTTTCATACAGAAGTGCGATGGCTTTCGCGAGGAAATGTAACTTCTAGAGTTCAAAATCTGAGAGAAGAGATGTCCGAATTCTTTTCAAGAAATGCTAAGGCGCAATCCAAGTATTTCAGTGAAAAACTCACTCAAAAACAATGGCAACTAAAACTGGCATATCTCAGTGACATATTTTCTCGACAAAATGATCTGAATTTGTCACTGCAAGGGAAATCCACAACATTGATTGATTTTATCGATTAATGTAAGTAAGTCATTTACTATATTGGCGGAAATATAAAAATCAGAAAATTTCACAGGTTTGAAAATACTGCGAAAAATCTTGATGGAGAAAATGATATTACCGACATCGGTAATCTTATTCAATTTCACTTATCTTCTCTTTGTAATGAAATTAAGTCTTACTTGCCAGAAATAGAAGAAAACAGAGCAAAATTGATACTTAACACTTTCAACGTAGATGTACATTCACTTCCTACAGACGTTGAAGAGGAATTTATAGACTTCTTAAATGACTCTACTCTAAAGCATGCTTATGATACATTATCTCTTATCAAATTCTGGTCACTAGTAGTTCAGTCTTAAATTTGCAAAAATGGTTATCTCAAAACTTCTACCGTTTCCTTCAACATATCTGTGTGAGCAAGGATTTTCCTCTTTGTGCTTGATTAAAAACAAGCTCCGATCAAAATTGAATGTAGAGCCTGATTTACGATTGTCACTGTCGAAAACAGCACCCAGAATTGAAGACATAGCAACGAAATATGCGAGCACACTCTTCCCACTAATTTTTATTCTCAGGTTATATATATATATATATATATATATATATATATATATATATATATATAATATATATATATATATATATATATAATTATTATATATATATAATATATATATATATGATATATATATATATATATATAATATATTATATAATAGTATATATATATATATATTATATATATATATATATATATATATCATATAAACAAAAATATGAGTAAAAATTTCTTGGGGGTACGAGGTTTATGATGCTGAACTGGAAGGGTACATTGCGAATCTGAAGTTTGAGAACACTGCTCTAATACGTTCATTCCTCTTTATCAATTCTTCTCACCCTAGCACGCCCCTAAGATTGCCTTGTGTGGGGAGAAAAAATTGCCACATCGTATGTCCTGCGTTCGTGAGGAGCCGCACTAAGGGACGTGATTAGTATGGGTGGCTGCCCTACTACCATCTATTTCTTGCCAGGAATGCTAATGCAGGTCTCGGAGAGGTTCGTGATCGCCGTAAACGGCCTTCGTATCTTTCGGCGAAACTGTACGAATATATATATATATAGCTAGATATATATATATATAAATAATATATAGTATATATATAATATATATATATTAATATATATATATATAATATTATATATACTATATATATTATATTATATATTGTAAACGGACTAAATAAACACCCTCCCACAGAACATTACTCCTGGCCATAGATATTAGTAAAAGCGCTTGTGAGCACAATTACTAAGACACATTCTCATCCAAAAAATTCTAAACTCTCCCTTCCATAACAATTACAAAAAATGGCTATCCAATTTCATATCTGGGCGCACAGCTCAAGTATCCAGCAAGCACCAAAACTCAAAAACGGTAAAATTAAGAAACGGAGTCCCTCAGAGTGTCATACTATCCCCATTCCTGTTCAACCTATTTACAGCCGATATCCCCACCCCTCAAACTCCCAATTCAAAAATAATAACCTATGCAGACGACATAACCATACCAGACCCCTCAATACCCACTGCCACAAACCTCGCTCAGACTTACCTAAATCACCTAGAAGCCTGGTTATCATCCAACCTAAATCACCTAGAAGCCTGGTTATCATCCAACAGAATGTCGGGCCTCAGCCGAGAAAATACCTTGATTACCACTGACAGACACAAATCATCTTTCCACCCACAAGTAATACCTAAATAACTCCATCATTTCCCTAAACAAAGCTCCCAAAATACTCGGAATAGCTTTCGACACCCAATCCACCTTTACACCACACATTCAAAATATCATAAATACAGCAAGTAAGAAATTAAATGTCCTCCGAACCTTATTCAAACACAATTTCAGTAATGAAACAACCACACTGTCAACAACATACAAACAATTCTTAAGAACTACAATAAACTATGGATCAACAATCTGGTATCCCTTAACCTCCCCTCTAATAGAAATAAACTAAAAAGAATACAAAACATTGCCCAGCGTACAATAACATTGTCTAAAAATCACACCTATACAGCACTTACATGAAGAAACGAAAATCCTACCAATTTCTAGACCATCTTGATATGATAGGAACCCAATTTTACGCCAGGACTCTTGATCCCTAACACCCATGTCATAACTTCCTACAAAAACACACAATGCATCGTTTAAAATCCTCTCCCTCTTCTGCAGCCCACTATTTTGACGAACTCTTTAGAACAATCTCCCCTCCCCCAAATACACTTCTTTATCAAAACATAATAATTAACATATTCATACACATTTCACGCAACGATATCTCAACCACCGCCCAACAAATAGCTTCATTAATTACCATCTTCCCGAGGTATCCCTCGAACAAGGCACAATCCCACGAAAGATGCAAATCTCCCTTTCTAGACTGAGATCCGGGCATCACCCGGACCTTCAAGAATACAAACATCGATTCCGACTTCAAGAAACTCCAAACGTTCAATGCCACAGATGCCTAACAGAACCTGAAACTGTCAACCACCACCTGCTGAACTGGCCAATTCACACTCCCTACAGAACACAACATCAGATCACCTCCTAAAGAGACCCGGTGGATGATGCTGGGTTTCTGGAAATGACTAGGACTCCCCAAATAAGAGGAACACAGGGGCAATATATATAGTGAGTATAATATATATATATATATATATATATATAGTATACCTATTATATCATATATAATTATATATATATATAGTAAATAATATTATATATAACCATATATATATATAATATATATTATATATAGTATATGGTGGATTGTGAAGGGACTAAGTCTTGAGTGCGCAAGGGTTTTGCATGAGGGTATGTTGATTCCCGTGGAATAACATGTATAGATCTAAGGTACAAAGTGTTCAGATGGATAATGTTATTGTGTGTGAAGAATTGATAAAAGGAGGAATGAACATGCTAATTACGAAACAATACAAAGATAGAAATATAGTATATTATATATATATATATAATATATATTATATATATAATATATATATATATATGAATATATATTATAATATATATATATTATATATATATTATTAGGGAATGTACCGATAGTTATCGGTATCGTGGTATCGGAGGGCGGTAGTATCGGCCTTTCTTTTGGGTATTCGGGTATCGGTAAAAATGTCTGATGTATATGGCTTTTAGATACAAAAACTAAGCGCCACCTTTTAGATAAATAATAAATCTAGTTTCGATATATATAGCTAGTGTTAGATTGTTTTTTTTTTTTGGCTCGACTTCTTTTAACTTAGATTTTAGCGTTTCTCCAACTGGGTTTTAGCGTAACTTTACCTATTTAAATAGCCATTATTATAATTTAACAGATTTAGCTTCCACTTTTTAGTTGATCAATATAATTATTTGTCTTTTTTTGTAGGCAATTTCGTGGAGTGTGTGTGAGTGCGCGAATGGAGTTTTTTTTAAACTTTCTGGATATTCATATTTTAGAGTATTTACTGCTAAATAGAGTTTTTTAGCGTTTTAAATTTCAAGTTTTTAAATTTAGGCTTTAGCGCGTACGAATAATTTTTTCCTCATTTCTCCTTTCTTCTGTCTATTTGTTTCTGGCTTTTTTTTTTCGTGTTTTATTTGATTTTTTAGTTTTTGAGTGGAGTATGTGCCTATGTAAACATGAACACACTCCTATAACACGTCGCGAGAATCTCGAATCTCCTAACTCGATTGTTCTGTGGCTTAAAATCTGTTCTTCCGTCTACTACAATAAATCTTGTGCTTCTTCCACAAACTGTTCTCCTAACATAACAGATTTTCATGCATTTTTTTGATTACCTTACTACTTTTTCACGAAACTGTCATATTTTCAACCCAAATACTGAGGTCCTCTATTTAGGATTTCAATGTACACAACACGAATGGAGGGTTCCTCTCATACCTGGATAAGGTGGTAAGGAAGCCCGAACTATTCAGTTAATCTCAACGATCTGGAGCAGAACTAATTAAAGAACCACACACATTCCGGATCCGTCCCCAACCAATTCTTGAACACACTTGACCGATGTTTCACCACTAGTGCCTTCTCTCTATAAAGTATAAACACACCTTCGCTCCTATCGGTAAATCTGAAAACAACCTTATATCTCTTAATTTTAATACTGTCTCTCTCCAACAGCTCCCATCCTGCCCTATGCGGTTGTTTTCCTGGACCTTTGATCGGGCCGATTGGGGCGCATTGCGTTGGCTTCTACGCAAACTATAATTGGAGTGACTGCTGTGACTCTGAAGGACGCTTCAGCTTCTGCCGATAAAGTGGGGAGCTGTAATCGTTGATGGGGTGAGCAGGTTCATTCTTCTTCGACGAAATCTTTTTCTCCTCAAAACCCATGTTTCAATCGTGCTTGTTCTCTGGCCATTTCAGGCTACAGACAGTGCGTTTCGGATGTGGAAAAATGTCTCGGTTATCCATATTTCACTCTTGCTAATTTCATTCAGCTAGAAAATCGTTGCAGGGGTACTCTTTCATTAAGCAAATTGGACTTTCATTAAACGAAAGTGCGCGGACCTCCTTGGTTCTCTTGACTGACAATCTTCTGGCTCTTGCCAAAAAACATCTTCAACAACTTCTGTGAATTATTCTTTCCTCCTCTTATTCGCTCTGATTGTTCTGTTGCTAATACTCAAAACGAACCGCCCAATCTCTCAGCCTGCCTATTTCCCTCTAACTCATCCCTGGACTATTCTGCCATTCCTCTTCCTCTCCTTTCTCCTCTCAGGTGTCCTATGCTTTTACCTGCGATTACATTTGATCGACTACATGGGCTCCTGAAATCTACGTAAAACGTTAGGAATGCGGGTGGACCGGATGGCATTCCCTCCCGAGGTTTTGAGAAGTGTGCTTTCGTGCTGACCCCGGCCCCTCGTTCAACTATATCTTTTATGCCCCAATACTAGCACTTTCCCTCAGTGTTGGAAAGCACGCACAATGTCCAACCTTATTCCGAAAAAAGGAAACCGCTCTGATCCTTCTAATACTATCGCCCTAAATAAGCTCTCACTTGGTATTTCTAATCTAAGATCTTTGTAACCCTTAACCCTCTCTTCTCTAGACCATCTGGAATCTGATTCCCTTCTTCTCGATCGCCAGTACGGCTTTCGGCACTCGAGGTCTACTAGCGATAATATTTTCCTATTTAACAGATTTTATGGTTTTCCGCCCTCAGAACTACGGGGAGACTTGGCTGGGTGTGGGTGGCGCTTGACATATTCAAAGCATCTGACCGGGATATGGTATGCGTCACTGCTCTCCAAGGCTCCCCTCCTTTTTGGTTTCCTTCTTCCTTGCTTACTTATGTCTAGTTTTCTTCAAAATCGCTCAATATCGGCTAGTGTTGATGGGGGGACTTCTTTTTCAGTCAATAGTGGTTTTCCTCAGAGTTCGTCTTATCTCCTACTTATTCCTGCTTTTCATTAATATTCTTTCTCCTGCACAGCTAACTCTATCCACTCATATGACTGATGACTCAACCCTGGTGGCGCTTGACATTTTCAATTCTGCTCCCTCTTTTATTTCTAGAATTGCCTCGTGCGTCTTAATCTTTCTGATTCTACTCTCGCTGATCTGGATAGATTTCAGAGGTGGGGTCGTCTCAACCTTGTTGAAATTTAATTTTTAAAAAACCCAACTTCTAAAATTTTTTCAGACACCTAACTTCCTATCTCTTTCGACGGTTCTCTCGCTCTCCTGTTGACAATATCAAACATCCTTGGCCTTAACATAAACAAAAAATGTCTTGGAAAAACCTCACATCACAACGGTTGCTAGCGCCGGCCTCAAGGAAACTAGGAATTCGGTTGCTAGGACTGCGAGACTTTTTTTCCTCTTCTGTTACTCCAGCTATTACAAGGTGTCATCCGCCCTTGTAGTGGAGTGACTGCTCTCATATCTTGGGGATAGTTTCTGGTTTTCATCCGGTTTAGGGATAGGGTAGAGTCAAAGGCCAAAAAGCTCATAAACTGTCCTGTACTTTCGAGTTCACTTGACCCTCTATCTTTGTGCGTGATGGATGTTTGGGCTTTATCTCTTTTCTATAGGTTACAGTAGCGGCAAGTGCTCGAGGGAACTTCCCACTCGCGTACCACCACCTTTAGGACGCCCTCGTAGCACAAAGAGTGCTTGTGTCGGCACATGAGTGTCTGCTGTTTGATATTTTTTAAACCCAGACTAGTTCGCCTGCGGTGCTTTCCGTCTTTCCTTGCCCATCTCTGTTCTGTGGAATTCTCTCTCCATCTTCCGTGTTTCCTACTTCAATTTAATTCCCTCGACGTTTTAAAATCTTCGCGGTCTTGTCCTTCATCTGCGTAATTTGCCAAGAATGACAACTGTTAAAAAAATAAAATAAATAAAAGGTTCTAATAAGGATTTATTAAAGCTAGCTGAAACCCCCACAAGAATGGCATCTCCCACGGTGAATCACTTCTAGAAGCATTTAAATAGCATAACGAGGAGTGTGTGCTCGCGTGACAAAAAAAAGATTCACTGAAGTGGAAGCGGCCTTATCAGCAACCCCTGGCAACAGCACTGATAGTGACGATGGTGGCTTTGTAGCAAATAAACCTACTGAAGATGAAAGAGGTCTGATATGTTAGACTTGGATAAGTTCATTGGTCGAAATTGCATTGACATCCAAGTTCATCTTCAGAGAGGAATCACAGCGAGAGGAACCCCATCGAAAAAGAAACCCGGAGAGACAATCATCGAGGAGCAAAGATAATTCAAATTTGCAATCTGTTAAAGAGGAGGAGATGAGGCTCAACGAAAACTTGGGAGATGCTGGCCTACAGAAGAGGAATCCTTTCATGTGGTCGGCTTTGAAATGGGCCCAAGGTTTCCATTATTATCAGTGCTTGGCCAAGAAAATAATATACAAAGCCAAACCCTCATCATCGAGAGCAAGCGTATTTTTAGTGTAGGTGGAATAGTAAACACCCCAAAAAGAAACAGGCTGCTCGCCAGATACTAGTGAAAGCTTAATGTTTTGCATCACAATTTGAGAATTTTGAATTTGAGTTTGAATGATATCTAAACTTTTATCTAAAGGAGCTAATTATGTATTATGTCATTTTGAAGTAATTAGCGTTTTTTATTTGTTTTTTCAGAATGATTAATTGAGGTCTCTTCTTTCATTATTTTTATTTCTTTATATTTTATTTATATTAAAGAATCTTCTTGTAAATTTTAATCATGTTAAAAATATAAAAGCTAGTAGCTAAACTTTTAATAACTTATGGAAAATGGAAATGAATATTTTTTTTAATAAACACAAACATAGAAAAGTTATTAATATATTTGCATTTATTATTCCTAAAGATACTATTTTTAATTTATAAAATAAATATACTTGGGCAAACTACCAAATTAGTGAAATAAATGACTTAAGTAGTTTGGCTTGTACAAGTGTACAGGAATTTGCAATCCTTGAGTTGCCCTAGCAGTACACAAATGTTTTATCTTATTACTGGGTATTTATTATATTAATAAAGATCGGTATCGGTTATCGGGAACCTAAAGTATATATATATAATATATATAATATATATATATATATATATATATATATATATATATATATATAATATATTATTATTATATATATATATATAGCTATATATATAATTTATATATAATATATATATCCACCATTGAGTATTGTTTTAAATACCAAACCAATAAATGTGTTGCATCAAAGGGAGGAAAATGGTTGTCAAGGTGAGATGTTTTCAGTGCGCAGATTACGGCTCATAAAGTTGCTTCACTAAGTCATCATGATTTCCACTTGCCAGGTTTAGCTGAGTAAAAGAAACCAAAAAGAAAAATATTAACTTTAAATATATAACTTGGTAATAATATTTTATTTTTTATTTTCTAAAATAGATTTTATATATATATATATATATATATATATATATAATATATATACTATATATATATATATATATATTATATATATTATATATATATATATGATGAATGATAGTAGTTGGTTAAGCGGATGTGTATAGGTGCGAGTGTGTTGGGAACCGACCGGTGGGAGACCGAAAGGAGAAAAAGTGGATTGAGTCGGTGAACGATGTCCTGAAGGAGATAAATATGAGTTTGGCAGAGGCGTGAAGAAAAGTGCATAATAGGAGCGGATGGCGGGGTTTTGTTAGGGGGTATGGTTGTGGCCCACCTGGGCCAGGGGATGAACCCTTACATTGACGATTACCATAGTGAGGGTCCGTCGCGGTCCCATGATGCTCTAGGGTGGATTTTCTGTCTGTGAAGAGCTCTGACGAGTTCAATGGTACAGAGGGGGCGGTAAAGGCTGGCTTCTTTTCGACGTTTGTCATTTGTTCTCCTACTGCTTTTCTTTCCGATGCTTGTACACGCACCTTACCCCAATCTTGGGGCAAAGAGGAAGGTGAAGAAAGAAGAAAGATATAATATAATATAATATATATAATAATATATATATATTATATATATAATACTACTATATACTAATATATATATATATATACTATATATATATATATATAATACTATATATTCATATATATATAGTATATATATATATTATATATACCTAATATTCCTGGTATTTTGTCGAAAGAGTGCGTCGAGTGACTATTGAAGGACTGATGTGAAGAACAAGGTGGGAGGTTTAGGAGTGGTAGAGGATGGTGGATTCAATCTTTGCATTGAAACAATTAATGATGGAGAAAATGAGGGGGAAGGGGGGGGGGAAAAATTTTTAAAAATTTTTTTTGTTTTTATTTTTAAGTTTTCTGCATAATTTTTTTTGGAAAAAACCCAAATTTGATAGGATTAATAGGAAACTCTATGGCAGGTTGTTAGTTGATATATTGGTGTTGTGTGGTAGGCTTCTGAATGGGAAATCAAAAGTATGTGAGGATAGTGAGGTGTGTAAGAATAAATGGTGTCAAAGGTGATTGGTTTAGTATAATTAGCCGCAGTGAGAAAAGGTTGTGGTTGTCTCCTTGGGTATTTCAATTTATATTATGGAGATGGGGTTATGAAAGAATTAGGAGGTAGGGGTGGCAGGAAATGGTGTTAGAATGATGTAGAATGGAGATGAGTGGAGGGTTTGCCCCTACCTATTATATGCGGATGATTTTGGTTTTGTTTGGCGAATGTGAGAAAGTTTGAAGAGATTGGTAGAGAGATTTGGCAGGGTGTGTTAAAAAATAAGGGTTTGAAAGTAACGTAGATAACGTAAGGTTTGGTTGTTGAGGTGAGTCAGTCGCTCAGTGTGAAGTTTATTGTTAGATGGTGAGCAGCTGGAACAAGTGGCCGGTTTAATATTTAGGCTATATGTTGGATGAGAAGGGAACGGATGATGCAGAAGAGTGTAGTAGAAAGTTGTGAATGGCAGAAGGTGGCTGTTGCAATTAAATCATTGGTTGGAAGTAAAGGGACTAAGTGTTGAAGTTACAAGGATTCTTTGCATGATGGGTATGTGTTACCTGTGTTATTGTATAGTAGTAAGACTATGGCTGGAATAAGAAGTATAGATCTAAAATTCAATGTGTTCAGATGGACACATCTTTAGGGTGCGTGCTTAGGTTGTGAGAAGATTGATAAATGAGGAATGAAGTATTAGAGAGTTGTGGAGAGAGAGAAAGGGGTAAAAAGAGAGAATAATGAAAGTATGTTGAGATGGTTTGGTTATGTGGGGAAAGGATGAATGATAGTCGGTTGGCTAAGCGGATATATAGTGGTGAGTGGTGTTGGAACCGACCGGCTGCGAGACCGAAAGAAAAAGTGGATTGAGTCAGTAAACGCGAGTTTGGCAGGAATGCCCGGAGGAAAGAAATGTGAGTTGGCAGAGGCGAGAATAAAGGTTGCATAATAGGAAAGAATGGCAGGGGTTTGTGAGCGGGGTATGGTTGAGGCCCACCTGGGCCAAGGGATGAATCCTTACACTGACGATCTACCATAGTGAGGTCCGTCACGGTCCCGTTGAAGCTTTAGGGGGATTTTTTTTTTATGCGACGAGTTCTACTAATTAATGGTACTGAGGGGAGGTAAGTGGGCTTTCTTTGCGACTTTTGTCATATTCTTCTATGCTTTTCTTTTCCGATGCATGGTTATGCACCTTACCCTCAGTCTTGGGGAGAAAAAGGTAGATGAAGAAGAAGAATATTATATATATATATATATAATATATATATATATATATATATATATATATATATAATATTAATTATATATATAAATATATATATTATATATAATATATATATAATATATATATATAATATATACGGTATATATTATATATATAATATATATATATATAAATATATATAATATAATATAATATATATATAATAGTATATATAATATATATATATATTATATATAATTTATATATATATATATATTATATATATACATATATATATATATAAATATATATATATATATATTATATATATATATATATATATATATAATAAAAAGGTATATATATATATATATATATATATATATATATATATATATATTAGTTTAAATATTTAGGATTTGTGTTGGATAAAAAGGGAACATATGATGCAGAATGTAGTAGGAAAGTTGTGAATGGTAGAAAGGTGGCTGTTGCAATTAAATCCTTGATGGATGTAAAGAAACTAAGTCTTGAACGCGCTAGGGTTTTGCAAAAGGGTATATTGTTACCTGTGTTAATGTATAGTAGTGAGACTATGGTCTGGAATAAGAGGTATAGATCTAAAGTACAATGTGTTCAGATGGACTATCTTACGTGCGTGTTAGGTGTGTGAGGAATTGATAAAATGAGGAATGAACCCATTAGGGAGTTGTATGATGTGAAGAAGGGCGTAAATGGAAGAATAAACGAGAGTACATCTAGATGGTTTGGCTATACGGAAAGGATGGATGATAGTCGGTTGTTTAAGCGGATGTATAGTGGTGAGTGTGTTGGGAATCGACCGGCTGGTAGACTGAAGAAAAAGTGGATTGAGTCAGTAAAGGAATGCCTGAAGGAGATAATGTTAGTTTGGCAGAGGCGAGAAGAAAGTTGCATAAAGAGTGAATGACGGGGCTATGCCCAGGGGATGAAACCCTGGACAAGAGATATGAAGAAAGAGACTTTCCAAAATTGGGAAAAACGAAGTAAAATACAGCAAAAACGAGAGTTTTAATCTTAGTCTTTAGTTTTTACCGTCTTTGTTATTTCGTTTTATTGTTTTAAACACATGAATTTAATTATTTATTTTATAGTTTTTTTTTTAATTTTTTATTTTATTTTACAGAAAATTAAATAATTTAACCATGGCCTCCTTGCATCCCAAAAAATAAGTTGTGACTAAATTAACTTCAACAGCTTAAGTTTTCACAGTTGTCTAAAGTTATAGTTAAGGAAAGAATTCGCTCAACACCCGATATTCAGATATCTCAGAAAGATATAAGCAACAACAAAAAGTATATTCGTAGCTTTAATTCTGAATAATTCAACGGAAAAGTTTGCTTTGCGGCTGTGAAGTAAAAAAAAAATCACTGTTTAGCTTCCAGTGTTGGCTGTTTGGAGATAATGTAACAAGGACAAAAGACGATGTTAGAAATATTAACACAAATGAAAGAAGAAAAAGAAAAGAAAAACAAAGTCAAAGAATCATGTTGAAAATGTGGTTTTACAGTCACTTTTAGAAAATGCAAATATTAAGGATAAACTTAGTGAGGCATACAGACTTTTAATCAATAAGCATAACAAAGGTTAAAAAAAAAAAAAAAAAAAAAAACATTTCTGAAGCAGTACCCTACTAATTTTAGCTATGAGCCGCCACTATACTAAGGGATGTTGAATATAGTCTTCTCCAGGTTAAGTGCCCCAATTGAAATGAGGTAGGAAGGTATGCTGAAGCCCAACAAGGAACTCGGTACTCAATATTAGTTTTAAGTCATTACTTTCATTGTCAGAGATAACGTGATTGTACTCACTACTCATCAAAAACAAACATTTTTGTCTACAATGGAAAAGCTGGAGAAGGCATTGAATCTAATACACTACAGGGATTTGAATACATAATATATGAGTCAAATGCATCAAGATTAAGCACACAAGAGCTAAAATTATGGTCTATAATGCATCTGCTCCTACACCCTCAGCAGAATTTAAGTCTGTAAAAATGAGAGTACAGCCTATCTCTGACAGAAGAATGAGTGGAAACTGGCTCCAAGGTGTAATTCAGTATTTTTCGCACTAAAGAAAAACCAATGACATATAAATCTGAGGTTGCAAGAATAACCAGATCAGCAAATTGCCATCAAGAAAAGTGGTGCTAAGAGTTTGGGTTGCTTAATTAAGAAGTTGAACATATGCACCTCGGATACTAAACTAGGATTGGAGAGAAAATAAAAGCTCACGATTCGAGAATCAGAAGTAGTAGAAATTTGATTGCAAAACTTTGGCAGTAAGAAGCGATCACTTACGAATTTAGCAAGTGAAAATATGAAAGGCAAAACCTTGCTGGGAAAAGGCAGGTAGCCACCAAATGAGAAGAGGATGGGGGTGGGGGGTGATTTAAGGCGTCAAAGTTTGAATTGACTTTCAAAGTAGAGACTGCAATTCTTTGCCATTGTAACAACAAAAATAAGTCTCTAAATGCTGAAAGGTTGCCATATATTTGTCCTAGGCAAGAATCCTAGCCAACAGAGGACAAGAACATAACTGCTTCAAGGCAAATCAAGCCATTGGTTCATGGGTATCCCTATGATGGTAAGCGCAAGAGTCTTAAGACATTGCCTCTTCACTTGAGTCAAACACATTGTGGTTTTTTAAGACATTCTGTCACCAATATTCACCTTGTGATCTAGTGAATTCAAGTCAGGCTAGTCTGAATACCTGTTAAATGAAACTTACTGACTTCTGAAAGATTCTGTAGGCAAATCTGTAAATATGAAAATCTAGAGGGACAACAGAATAAAGTAAAGTCAGCAACAAAATTCCTCTCACCAAACCCTAGGAACGAGTACAACAAAAGCAGGAAATCACAGAAAGGAATCAACATAACAGGAGAACAGTATTTTCCAATACTTTAAAATTAAAGAGTATATGAACATGATGAAAATCACACTTCAATATGTAAAAAAAAAAATAAATGTAGAGGGATAAATTACAAAGGTATGAAAAAGGAAGGGAAGATAAAAAAAGAAATGATGTGTCTGGAATACATTAGATGGATACGCCCCTCTTTCCATAAAGGAAGCACTTCATTCATAAATGACATATAAGGTCATTTGCAGTTTATTATCTATCCCTACAGCATCGCATTAATCTAAAATGAAATTGAGAGAGATGTGAAAAGAATGAAGCGATAAAAGCGTTATAAAAGTGAAAATAAAAGGATAAGAAATAGAAAAGTGAAATTTAGGAAGTGGAAAAAATAAAAAATTAACTTGAAGCGTGTAAATAAAAAAAAAAACTATAAAAAACAAAAAGATCATGAAATACACAAAAATAGTAACAAAATGAATCGATTTAAGAGCATGACAAAATAGCAAAATGTCCAATAAAAATAATTATATTAACAATCAGAGGAGGAGAATTTCAAAGAATATCAATCGCAATAAAAGCAACTAATGTAAAGGGGTTCACTATTAACTGGCAAACCAGAGGTATCTGCATCGAATCCCTCTCACGCAAAAACAGTTGACCAAATTTATAAATACATAAAATGGGTATAAAAAACGGCTGAGAAGTAAAAGAAACACCTTTCCTTCCTGCTAGCCACACAAACGAAAAATTTTCTGTTCGGATGGTGTTCCGCTAAAGACTAAAGATGCGGAGATGAACACTTCCCTACATCTCAAAATAATGGGAAAATATTTATCTATTAACATTAAATTAAATACGAAGGACGATCTCAACCTTACCTTTAACTTCCTCGAGGAAGATTTTCTTCTCTTCATTCCCTTCATATACTTTCTGCAATAAAATAAATCAATAAGCTCTAAAGAAACAATTTTATAATTAGCTGATAAAAAATTATTTCCTACAACAAAAGTGACGAGGACAAAAAAAACAAACTTACCCTTAAATGAGGGAGAGATAATCTGTGTTCATTCATATCATATCTAGATTTGAAATACCGACCACAACAAGTAGGACTCATAAATTTCTTCACAATCTGATTAAATAATAATATTATTATTAATTATTCTGAACTAATAATTAAGAAAATAAACCTTTGAAAACAAGAATAAAATAAGCTTTTAGGGGAAACCGCAAAGGAAAAATCCCTACATCATATTTACCTTGTGCTCAAGCAGCTTCCTATGCTTCGTAAAGGACTCTTTTATAATAGCTGAGCATACAGTGCATTTAGATGTAGAAACTCCACTCTCCTTTCCTCCAAATCTAACATTTGCCAATTTGGCATTTTTGCGAAGGTATTCCAAAGTTGCTTCATTTCGGTCATGGAAGGCCATGGCTGTCTTTCTGTGTTTAACTCCATCCAAGTGATAAAGGTAGGTCTAATAAAAACAAAAAATACTAATTAAAATAATAATAATAATAACAATAATAATAATAATAATAATAATAATAATAATAATAATACCTTGACAGAGGTGAAATTTCCATGTTTACACATGTGACAATATAATGCAGCAAGAGGACATGAAACAATGAAATAAAACCATATATATATATAATATTATATAATATATATATATATATATAATATAAGAATAAATAGATATAATATATATATAATATATATATATATATATATATAATATATATATATATATATATTATATATATATAATATATATATATATATAATATATATATATAATAGATATATATATTATAGAACGCCTAGGTGGCGTAGGTTGACTCGCCGACCTCTCATGCGAGATGACGCTGGTTCAATCCTCCGCGCGCGCAGCAGTTGGAGTTTTATCAACCTGGGGGCAAGAATTAAAACGACTGCGAACAAGTTGGTGGCGCTGGTTTGGATAGCCGCTTAAAGTTCGATTTCCCGTAGTCCCAACGTGTTACCCTCTGAAAAGGGGATAGAAGCACGTTAAAAAGAAAGTTATATCTAATTTAAATATATTAGTGAGAGATATAGTATATTATATATAGGTAAATAATTATATATATATATATAATATATATATATATATATATATACACTTAGGATATATGTTGGATGAAAAGGGAACGGATGATGCAGAGTGTAGTAGGAAAGATCTGCTCTCCTCCAATCCTTCGGAACTATACCTTCCATAAACGTTTTGCTATACAACTTTCAAATCCAATCAATTATCATCTCGCCTCCATTCTTGATCACTTCACCAGTAATTCCATCTATGCCTTCAGATTTACCATTCTTCAACTTTCTCACACTACCTAATACACCTACTTTTTACTAATGACCTCATCCCCAAAATACCTATTCCTTCTTGCACCATCAAACCAACCCACACACATTCACTACCACCTCTTCGTTACTACCAATGTTATGCAGATTTTCTAAGTGCTCCCTCCACACTCCCCTCATATCCATTTCATCCGTTACGAAAGCACAATCCCTATTCATTATTCTGAGAAGATTCCCCTTATTCTCCTTTTTAACCTGTCGAGCTTCCTTCCACAAGAGCTTCCTATTCCCTTTTAAGTCCCCATTCATACTCCTTCCAAATTGTTCATTAACCTCTTTTTTCCTCCTATGTATGCATCTTTTAGTATTCCTTTTTTCCTCATACAATTCCAAACATCTTTCTTTGTGAAACTTCATCATGTTAAACATTAGTGTTTAATATCACATTTCTTTTACTTAACCACCTTGCATCACCTCTTCATTCCACCACTCACCGTTAACATTCTTACTCCTACTTTAGCACATCCACATACTTCCTTTGCACTGCTAACTGCTTCCTTTATGCTTCCAGATTTTGTTCAGTTTCAACTTGTTCACATTTGCGGGTTTAAATACTATCCTTATTACCTTGTTCACTTAACTTCTCACTCTTAATTCTACCCACTTCCTAATCACTTTCCTCTCCATCCAAGCCCCAATTAACTTAATTTTATTAAAAACAACATAATGAATATATATATATATATATATATATATATATAATATATATTATATATATATATAATATATATATATAATTTATTTTATATTTAAAAATAAATTTAATATATTATTTTTAATTAATTAATTTATTTAATATATAAATTTATATATAATATATATATAAAATATATATATATATATATATATATATATATATAGCACATCACAATGACATGTGCAGCTGCCTAACTGCTTCCTTTATTTGCTTCCAGATTTGTTCAGTTTCAACTTGTTCATTCAACTGATACATACTTATCCTTTTACCTTGTTCACTTAACTTCTCACTCTTAATTCTAGCCACTTCCTAATCACTTTCCTCTCCATCCAAAGCCCCACATTAACTTAATTTATATAAAACAACATAATGAAATAATATATATATATATATATTATATAAGATATATATATATATTATATATATATATATAATATATATATATATATATATATATATATATATATTATAATATATATATATATATAATAAATATTATTACTATAATATTATTATTCAAAGAACTTTTCACAAAAAATTCACTATATTTACTATTCATCACTATTCACATATTTTAACTATTATTATTTTCAATATCAGCTATCACTATTATATATATATATATATAATATATAATATATAATATATATATATATAATATATATATATATATATATATATATATATATATATATATCTGTTTGAACAGTTTAATGCATTTCTTTGTTTCATAGGTATTAGAATAATAATAAAGAAGAAGAAGATTAATATAAAAGTATTTATATTTAAATGATATTTAATGAGATAAGAATAAGATAAAGAATACATAAGTATTAAAGACAAGAGAAAGAATACAAATACCATAAAAGAAGAAGAGGCAGTACAGAGGAAAATCGAATACAAGGATATACAGTACAGAGGAAAAATTGATTACAAAGATATACAGCACCAATAAAGTACAGAACTTTACAATACACCATACCAGAGAAATCTTTTAAAAGTAAAAAAAACCTACGACGTCCATGTTGCATATACCATCAGATAACTTATAAGAAAAGACGTTCAGAAGCAGAAGATATTATAATCTATGAGGTAATTATATTTCCGCATCGTTTAATTTATAATAACAAAACATTTAATCAGTTAAATACAAATTTCTATCGTTATTTGAAACAATGTCAATAACTGAAGAACAAATGAAGACTATGATAGAAAAGGCAGTAGAGAAAAGAGAGACTCAAATAAGAGCAGAATACAGGAATATTATCCCGAAATTTGGTGGAAGAAAGGAGGAAGAAGAGAAGACTATCTTTTTCAGTTAGAAATATGGATGGAGACAACATCGGATCACAAAGAAGAATAAAAATGCTATGATTATTAGTGGATTGTCGGGAGAGGCTCTTTGAGACGATTTAGATATTCCAAAGATTGTGATACTGGTGATGAGGGATATAATGCCATAGTGGAAGAATTAAAGAAAAGATATGTAAGAGATCAGTCTTTGGAAGAATATGTAAAAATAACAGATTTTGACAATATATAAGACAGGAAGAGGAAGAGGAGTATAGAGAGTATGTAAGCAGATTTGATAGGATGATGAAAAAATGTGAAAGAATTGAAAATGTGCAAATGAATAAAAAATACATTGCCTTTAAATTAATAGATAGGTCAAGAATGAAGGACATGGAAAGAAAAATGTTGTCATCTATAAGAGAATCAAAGGACCCTTATGAAGATACAAAAAAATATATAATGAATATTATGTCTTCTGGAGTAACTAAAGAAGGAAGAAGGAACGAAAAACAATGGATGAGTGCAGAAAACAATTTTGCTACCGCAAATAAGAAGGAATGTTGTGAGATATGCCAATACAACAACCATAGCACTAACGAATGTTGGTGGAATGAAAAAAAATAAAAATAGATGCTATAAATGCAAGAAAGAAGGACACTGGGCAAGAGATTGTAGGGAAGATAAAGGAGTGAATAGTAGAGTGTATTTGCAGAACACAGTGCAAGAGAATAAAAATATGAGAGGAAATGTTAGCCATTTTAGATACCGGCAGCAATGCAACAGTAGTAGGGGAGATATGACTAGCAACAATACTAGCAGGCATGGATATGGAAGTTTTGAAATACATCAATAAAAGCCAAAAGAAAAAGGAAGGAGAGAAAACCTTCGGACAAACAGACCAGATAACAAAATGATATCCAAAATGATTCCATGCCTCATAAAACACAAACGATTTGCTATACAAGTAACCGTAATTTAAGGAAATATACCACTATTATTAGGAAGAAGGACAATGGAAAAGATGAAAATGATACATGATGTGTATAAATAAAACTATAGATATATTGGATATGAAAATAAAAAATGTGAGAACAATAGAGAGTGAAACAGGACATGTCTGCATATCTCTGGGTAAGTTAAGAAGATTACTGCTGATTGAACGAAAAATTGGTGTTTGTTAACAACATTCAATTTTATCATGCAGATATCCATCAAATCGTAAATTATCCTCATCAAAATATTGAATTCAACAAATGAACTAATGGTTTGTAAAATCAGCATACCGTGGTTAAATAAGCTGGAAATTATAGCTTTGGAGAAAGTAGAGGAGGAAATAAACAACGTAAACAAAAAACTGCAATACATGTAAGAGATAGTAAAGAAGAACTCCATCTAGACCTTGTAGTGGGTTTGCGCCATGAAAATTCAATGACATGTTGCAGATATATGTGGGTGAAATAGATGGAGAAAAAATCCTTATTATGATAGATACAGCTACAAGATATACCCAAGGCGCGTTTGAAAAAGTAAAGAATGCTGTAAGAAATTATTGAGCAATAATTACTAAATGGATTAATCTTTGAACACCCCAACAACATATTAGACTAATGCTGCAAAGAATTCCCAGAATGAGAAAATGGAAGACAGTTTACAACCAAATTTCAACAATGTCGCTTTAAGTCAACCTTCAGCTGAAAGCCCTTGAGTAACGGACTATGTGAGAGCATGGGAATAGTAAAGAATCAATGTAAAATTAAAAAAAAATAAGGAAAAAAACACAAGGGGGTATAGACTGGGCAATATATGCCAAGAATAATCTTAGTACTCATTTGGGTTTCTCACTTAACCAATTGGTACTTGGACAGACTACAAGGATACCAAATGTGGTAGACTGTGATGATTTGATAATGGCAGATGAAAATGAGGAAGATGAAATGATGAAGAATTTAATAACCAACATACACTCTGCCAGAAGAATACACATAGAAAATGAAAGCTCGGAAAAAATAAAAAGAGCGTTAAGAAGTAACATAGTGGAGCATAACCTGGAAAATATAAGAATAGGTGAAGGAGAACTGTACAAGAGAAACAATGATAAGGAATGGAGAGAGAGCCGGCTCAAATAATAGGAATAGATGGAAAACAGCCATAGTTAAACATGGTGGAAACTTAAGAATGGTGGCAAAAGTACACTGTACAAGAATACAAACAAATGTGAA
>JABUQX010000423.1:90000-106359 GCA_015478945.1 Trachelipus rathkii | reverse complement strand
GGAGGAATCTGCTAAAATGCGAAAAAATAACTTCTAAAAATACGCCTGTACCTCCTCTTTATATAATAGCAATTTAGAAACTAACTATTTGTCATTTTCATATTCCCCAAAAAGCAAACATCGCTGTAGAATCCCACTCCGTTTGGAACTGCTTGTGCTGCTCAACAAACAAACAATCTCTTAAAGATTGGTCAAAGTTTTAACAAACTTCTTTTCATTCAAATGTTTATGTACTTTAACATCTCTTCTTCCACCTACCACCACCACCACACCTACCACCTGCCACCACACACCTACCTTTGTATATATATATATATATATATAATAATATATGTAATATGTATATGTCATATGTAATAATATGAACATGAGTTCATTCTATAAGTTAAAACGTTCAACAAAGGGATTCAAAGAGATCCGGATTTTGTATTTATGTAACCTGATTGTTCAAATGGGGATCCTGGACAGTAATTATACAGCCACATCTTGATTTTCGTGAAACATCTGAAAAGTTTGAAATATTCTGCAAAGAATGAGAAACGTAATATCTGAGATATGAATGACATTTAAATATTTATTAAATCCTCAATTTAAAATAAAATAAAAAAATTAATTTGAAGATGAGTGCATGGTATATATATATATATATATATATATATATATATATATATATATATATATATATATATATATATATATATATATATATATATATATATATATATATATATATATATATATATTATATATATATAAATATATATTTATATATATATATATATATATATATATATATATATATATATATATATATATATATCTCTCCTCTCTCTCTCTCTCTCTCTCTCTCTCTCTCTCTCTCTCCTCTCCTCTCTCCTCTCCTCTTTCTTTTCTCTTTATCTCCATATGTATGTGTTCTCTCCTCTCTCCATTTCCATTCCATTTCCTTCCTTCCACTCATTATATATATATACATAAATACTCTTCAGAGTTGGGACTTTATCAATAGCTGGACTTTCTCCTAGAGATATATATATAAATATATATATATATATTTTCCTAATATAAATTTTTACTTTTCCATTCTTCCTTTTTGTATATCATGTGCACCCCCTCCATCCTCCCTCCCCCTCAAACACACCATTTTGTCTCCATTCCTTCCCCCACCATCCATTCCTTCCATCTGTCCTTGATTATTTCATTCTTTCATTCCATTCCATTCCCTTCATTCCATTCCTTTCCTCTTCTCTCTTTCTATATATACTCTTTCTCTCTTTCTCTCTCTCTATATATATATATACTCTCTACTCTCTATATATATATATATATATATATATATATATATATATATATATATATATATATATATATATATATATATATATAGTATATAGAGATATATTTTTTCTTTTTTTTATTTATTTTTGACTAAATATTCATTTCGCCATCCAAATTTTCTTTCGCGAAATTTAAAATAAGTATGAGCAAAGATCCACCCATGGAGTTGATTATTCAATCCAGTGTGGCTGCTTTCTTGTGGGTCGTGGTGGTGGGTCCTGTGCATAAACTCAAAGAAAATATATATATGAAATGAAAGGAGTGCTGGATGAGTTATTTCTTTTCTCCTCCACTTCACATGTAGTTGTAGTCACCAATTCTGGAGTCCCCGGGTTTGCAGGCGGAAGAGCTCGGCCTCTTTGCAGGCGGAAGAGCTCGGCCTCTTTGCAGGCGGAAGAGCTCGGCCTCTTTGCAGGCGGAAGAGCTTGGCCTTTGTAGGCTGGAAGAGCTGACTTTACTTTTAAGCAAGCCAGGCGGAGGCCGGAGCTGGAGAGCCTCTTTGTAGGCTGGAGTAGAGGGTGCTAGGAGTCCATTCTTCTTATTATTATTTTATCGGTAACTACTCAAAACACTCTTCTTTAATCAATTAAATTGTGGCTACCACTATATATATATATATATATATATATATATATATATATATATATATATATATATATATATATATATATATATATATATATACCTACTATATATATAAAGCACTCAAAAGTTCATTTTTTAATAATATTTCTCTATGGAAAACATTAAAAGGAAACCGAAGCTTCAGATTTCATTAAACTTAATGAATGTTTGACCACAGAAAAGAGAAAAACAATATAAAAAAAAAATGTAGGAGTGAAACAAACATGTCATAGTGTTCAAGTAATATTTTATTATTTTAGCATCACTCACAGGTCGGGGGTACAGGGGTGCAGAGACCCCAATAGAAAAATATTTGTCATGCTCATAGAAAAATTAATAAAGAAAAGGATGGGTTCCAATGGATTTTATTAATAACTTTTTACTAATAAAAAAAATTAAAGAAAAAAAAAAAATCTGAACGTCATCTTAGCGGATTTTCCGTGAGTAAAATTTATTGGAGGAGATGTGTCCGGAGATTTTCATTGACTTTTCACATTTAGTAAGTTACACATTAGAAATCAGCAAAATTATAATAAAAAAGGTTATATATATATATATATATATATATATATATATATATATATATATATATATATATATATATATATATATATATATATATATATATATACTATATATATATATATATATATATATATATATATATATATATATATATATATATATATATATATATATATAGTATTATTATTATTATTATTATTATATATATATATATATATATATATATATATATATATATATATATATATATATATATATATATATATACTTTATTCTCTCATATATATATCTATATATATATATATATATATATATAAACGTATATATGGGGCTGTGAATATCAAATTTTTTTAATTAAGAGAAAATACAGATGCAATCATATACACATATATATATCTATACACCACTCTCTTTCTATTATATATATATATATATATATATATATATATATATATATATATATATATATATATATATATATATATATATATATATATATATATATATATATATATATATATATATATATATATATAAAAATATAAAAATATATATATATATATATATATATATATATATATATATATATATATATATATATATATATATATATATATATATATATATATATATATATAATAATATATATATAAATATATATATATATATATATTTATATATATATAATAAAAAGGAATAAAATAATCTACCACTGAGAGCAATTTCAAAATAATTTAATATTTTCTATATTAAAAAATTCTTCTTCTTGCTCTCTTAGTAGCAAAATAATTGATAACTTCTTCCGTTTATATTGTGTAGCTATGATGAATACTGATTAAAGCCAGTTCTGTTAGTCTTTGCTCTCTTATAGAATTTACTTTACAAAGTATGTCTTGAACCTTTTCAGAGGAGAGAAATATATTTCTAGAGTGCACCTTGTGAGTTAAATAGATGTTAAAATATTTAATATTCAAAATGTGAATGTATAGATCAAATTTATTTTCAAAATTCGTAAAATTTTCAATACTACGATTGGTAAGCAAGATCTATGGCTCACAAACTTGATCTCTAGTTTGAAAAATCATCAACCAAAGGAATTGCAATTGCTTTATTTCTTTTAATTTTGCATTGATTTTGACATTCGGAATTCTCATTTCTTCATAAGTTGAAGCTGAAGTTCGGTTGCAACTTCCAAATGACTTGAAATATTATTAAGAACAGTTGTTGTCACTAATGATAGAGAAGAGTAAAGGAGACAAAGTTACAAATTTCAAAAGATTTGAGGTTTTTGAAGAAGGTTCAATATCTTGATTATCCTCAAGCTCCTCTAAAGGTTCAACAACTACTTTACAAAACCCCTAAATCGTAACAATCCTTCGTAACTTCCTTCCACTTTGTTTCGTACATTCGTGTTAGTTTAATCCTTTTTTTCTTTCCCCTATTAAAATAATTGTTATCCACCCTGGTGACATAAAGACAGTGCTCAGTTTTTTTTCACTATGCCAGTAGCCAGTAAAGTTCCTAATGTGTTGTACTCCACATGAATGTGAACACTATTGGGCATAAAGTGCCGCTGCATATTTTCGACAACTTGAATACTTCTAAAACGTTTCATTATTGCTGCTGCACAAACATATCGTTGTCAATCATAAGTCACTATTTATTTCAACTTTCGTAGTATTGCCTCCGTTAGAGATTCTCCTTTTGTGCTTCCAAAACCACTAATATTATCTTCACGTCACGTGATCCAAGATCTCTCTCTCTCTCTCTCTCTCTCTCTCTCTCTCTCTCCTCTTTCTCTCTCTCCCTCTCTCTCTCTCCTCTTTCCTCTTTCTCATATATATATATATATATATATATATATATATATATATATATATATATATATATATATATATATATATATATATATATATATATATATTTTTATATCAAAATCCATATTTCTATCACTCATTGACCCAATCATGAATTATTATTTCGCAAATTAATTTAGTTTGACCTGATATTATTCCTTAAAAACCTTATGTAAATTGCCAATGATAATTTTTAAATTAGATTTTAATCTTTAACGAAACTTCTGAATTTAATATTAATAAATAACTGAAATTGGAAGGAACTACTTCATATCGCGTGGAAAATATTGATACGCGGTCGAATGATTTAATTTTAATCAAACTGCTTCATATAATATACTTTACATCGCATATGATATACTTTACATCGAAACGCAATGCTATGAAATTGTTTGTGTCAAAGCTGTTGTGTTTACAATCGATACCCTTAATCCACTTCACATATTTTCCTTTTTTTAATATTTTAATAATTTTATATTTAATAATGAGAAAAAGTATAAGTAAAAAATTATATATTATATCATATTAATATTTTTTTTTCAACTTCGCTTTATATTAAAGTTATTTTTATTTATTTTTTTATTTATCTAGTGTCTCTCTCTCCTCTCTCTCTCTCTCTCTCTATATATATATCATATATATATGCTCTTCTCCTCCTCCTCTCATATGGAGAAATTAACAAAAATAGTTACCCATACAGTATGTTGGCAAGAAATAAAATATTATATGTTGATGATGTAAAAAATTATGTCATTGATGTTTCAATCACAGTGATGTAAAATTTTCACTCCTGAGAGGAACCGGCGTTGATGGAAAATTTTAAAAGTCACAGTACAGTATCTACAAATATGCCTATATATATATATACAGTGGCGGCTCGTGTAAACTTGGCGTGGAGGGGCTGCAGGTATATATATATATATATATATATATATATATATATATATATATATATATATATATATATATATATATATATATATATATATATATATATATATATATATATATATATAACAATCTCGTAAAATAATTTATATTTATGTGTGTGGATAAATTACAACTTTTTTTTTTAATATCGATTGCATGCATTCGAACACATTCTGTAATTAAAAACACATTACATTTGAACTTTAGATGGAACACTAGATGGAAATATAAAATCGATTATCTTTTCTAAAATATCAATATCTGATAGGATTACCCTCATACGGACTATTACTTAATTTTTTATATTTGTGTAAATGTGTGCATAAATTATAGAACTTTTTTTTAAAATATCGATTGCATGCATTCGAACACATTCTGTAATGCAAAAGCCTAAAAAAAAAATGTATTTCAGAGGTGTCAGAAACGAAAAATGTCATTGCCTGCTTTCTCTCTCTCTCTCTCTTTCCTCTTTCTTTCTCTCTATATTTCTTCTTAAATTCTTCAACCTCTTCTCCTACTCTCTCTTTTCTATATATATATATATATATATATATATATATATATATATATATATATATATATATATATATATATATATATATATATATATATATATATATATATATATATATATATATATATATATATATATATATATATATATATATATATATATATATATATATATATATATATATATAATTAAATAACGTACTCTCATCTTACCCTAGCACGTTCAGAGACCGAGCTGTTGGTGCACGAAATCGCCAATAGGGAAGGGAGGCTTACCCTTCTTTGAAGGTTTCAGAGCAAAATTAGAAATAAAACTTTATTCCCTTAAATGTTAACATAAATTTTAAAAATACACGCAATTTTAAGAATATTTGGGGCTCACATTTCAAATTAACATCACAAGTACATGCACATCATCATCATCATCAGCATTCATATAAAATGTATTATTTTTTTTCTGTAAATAAATAATTTATTTCATATATGCAATTAAATTTTCAACACCAAAAAAAAAAAAAAAAACACATCCAATCTCTCTGATGCCTAATAATAAACTGATTTTTATTTGTCTTTAATATATGTCTTTTATATGTACAGAAGGACATTAAAGGACAACTAGCAACTCCCTCAAGTTTGAAATGCAATTTTATATGAGACAAATCTGGTAAGTTGCCATAAAATTCAAAAAAGCCAAACTGGCAACTTGCTAAAAACATCTATAGGAATTTGGTATTCTTTTTCTTGTTAAGTTGCTGTATTTGTCTTAAATAATAAAGTTGGTCTTTTTTGAGCTGGAATATTAGGAGCCCCAATTTTATAGTATTGGATATATTGAAAAAAAATATCGTACATAAAATTTGCTGTTGCAAAAAGCATTCTTTTCTTATTTTCTTTGTTAATTACTATTTTTTTTATGTATTAAATTGTTTAAAAAAAATTTCTTTTCACTTTTATTTGACAAAATTTTATATTTCCATCAACATCCTATGCCTGGCATTTTTAATTTGGAGGGGCAGCAGCCCCGGAGCCCATATAGACGAGCCACCCCTGTATATATATATATATATATATATATATATATATATATATATATATATATATATATATATATATATATATATATATATATATATATATATATATATATATATATATATATATATATATATTTTTTTTTTTTTTTTTTTTTTTTTATATTTATCACCACCACTCACGCGCAAAGCCCTATTCTGGTGTGCTCAATTTTTAAGTCTGAGCAAGACGGAGTCAAGAAAGAACAGCTCACACTCACACGCCCGACCAGTGACGAACCTGGGTCTCTCGCTTAGTTGGGCGAGTGCTCTCCCGCTGAGCTACCGGACGTTATTTGGTGTTGATCCATTCCTTCCTGAACTATGCGAAGAAAATCTTCATACGAGCCGACTGCGCTGAATATCCATTCTTCACATGATCTTGTTTGTAGCTTTATCCAAACTTCACTGGCCATAATTACATGATGAATTTTTACATTATTTTTCAAACAAAGTTTTAAATAATTCAAAAGAACCGAGTTGAAAATTTTGCAGCTCCACAACTAAAATTTTATCGAAATATAAAATGATGTTTCTTTCACTAAAGTTTTATAGGCAAATTTATTAATTTGTTACATTTTCTTTTTCACTTTACTTTTAATACTTCCATCTTCGGCTTGGAATCCTCTCAATAAAGATTTAGATATATTATGTATATATATTCTTTATATACTCTCTATATATATATATATATATATATATATATATATATATTATATATATATATATATATATATATATATATATATTCTTCTTTATATGTTTTCATATACACCTGGGAATGGAAGCTCCGTTTGGAGTGCTGTTCATCTGATAAATTTCGAATCTTTTTATTAAGCTCGACAGATCAAGACCAGAATTAATCGCCGCTCTTGCTCTGTATTTAAATAAAAATTTATTTCTATTGCTTTGAGCTCGTTTTAAAATAAAAAGGCCAAACAGGTGTTATTTAAATTTTGTGATTGACCTCAAGGCAGTCTAAAGAAGGCCATTTGTGCCAAGCATAGGTCACAATACGTATTTAAGAATGTGTGACCTTGGTCCTGGGACCTGGAGTGACTCATGCTACCAACGAACGATCCGTTGCCATCTGTTTGGGTATTTGATTGACCTAATTTTTGGGTGCATACAATCACCATTCGGAAACTGAAGCTATTTCTCATCCCTTGACATCTGGAGAAATTGCAAATGCGCACAAAAATCACTTTTAATAATTGAAGCCTAAATCTAAATAAATTCTTTCATTTGATAAAAAAAACTTGAAATAGGCGAGTTTCCAAAATCATATATATATATATATATATATATATATATATATATATATATGTATTCCTCTCTCTCTTTCCTCTCTCTATCTATAAAAAAATATATATATATAAACTATATATATATATATATATATATATATATATATATATATATATATATATATATATATATATATATATATATGCATAAAAACATATATATATATATATATATATATATATATATATATATATATATATATATATATATATAATCTGTTAATTCCGCGGCCCCAGCCGATTTTTATGAAACTTACATGAAATGCTTAAAATGAACTAAAAAAAGAAAAAACGTAAAAGAATCAATGAACCTGTTAAAGTAACGAAGTGTAATGCCAGTGAATGGTGGTGACAACTAAAAAAAAAAAAATGTACCACTCCACCTATACCACATTGAAGTAACTTCTTCATCAGCCTTATGTGGGGAACCTTATCAAAAGTTATATATATATATATATATATATATATATATATATATATATATATATATATATATATATATATATATATATATATATATATATATATATATATATATATATATATATATATATATTATATATAACGTTATGTCTTTCTTTTCAAGATCATTTTAATTTTATGCTTGAAAATCGGCTGTCAGGGTATTTTTTATATCTCTGGACGCAGATGTTAAAATATGAGAGTTAAGACCCCTTCATAACTTTTTTCAGTTTTTTTTTCATTTCAAGCATTTCAAATAAGTTTCATAAAAATCGACTGGGACCGCTGGAAATCAAAAAAAGCGAAAGGAAGAGAGAGGCGAATATATATATATATATATATATATATATATATATTTACTATATATATATGTAGATATATATATATATATATATATATATATATATATATATATATATATATATATATATATATATATAACATATATATATATATATATCCTCCTACTATATATCTGTTGTAGAGGTAAATGTTCTTTCAAAGATGTTGCATGAACATAATGCCTTATACAAGCAATGGTTTAGGGCAGTGGTGGGGTACGCGTACCCCGGGGGGTACGCAGAGTGATACTTGGGGGTACGCCAAAGAAGTAGCCTCACGATCACTTGCGAGTGTATGATCTTGTATCAAGTGAGTGCGATATATATATATATATATATATATATATATATATATATATATATATATATATATATATATATATATATATATATATATATATATATATATATATATATATATATATATATATATATATATATATATATATATATATATATATATATATAAACTCGCGGGCTAATTTAATGCATCACCCGTAAATATAATTTAAACTCTTTCATATTTGGAAATGTAGGGCTAGGGTTTGGTTTTATTTGGTTCATACCTAACTCGGGAGTGTTGCACAGGGTTATAAATGTATAAACCGTATGTAACGACAGTGTGTAGGGAATTAAATGGCATAATAAAGAAACGAAAAAAATATGGATATGATGAATTTATTAATCAACAACAATATTCTACAAATTACAATGTGAAATGCAGCATAAAGGTGTCTAATAATGGGTTGTACCCCCTCTGGCCCTTCCAACTTCCTCCAAGCAATTCGGCATTGATGAAATGATCTTGGAGATGGTCTCCTGCGGGATGTTGTCAAAGAGTTTGCAAGCTCCCTGAGTGTGGACGGAGCATGTTCACGGGCTCGAACACGCCTACCAAACAAATCCCAAACATGTTCAATGGGATTCATGTCCGGGCTCCTCGCAGAAATGGTCAGGAGTCTGATCCCTTCCTGTTGGACGACCTGTGCAGTGTGCTGTGTGGCGTTGTGATGGAGTAACAAAAAATCGGCAAGCCAATGAGAGGACACCACAAGGCACTATAATCTTGGAGGGATGTCTTCCGCAGCTTTCAGCCGTTGGACGTTCCCTCTGATCACGATATACGTACCGTTGCGACACCAAAAAAATGCCTGCATGCATCAGAGTCACCTCCAAAGGAATCGGATATTGCAAGCAGAAAAGTGCTCACCTGCACGTCTCCAAATTCGCTGACGTCCATCTGGTCCATGTAGTGTGAACCTCGACTCATCTGTGAGTGTCCAATCTCCATACGCTTGTGAAAAATGAAATCGCAACCCGATGCTCCCTGATCAGGAGAGGGCCGATGGCAGACCTTGTAATACGTACTCCACGTTCATTCTGTCGTCTTCTCACTGTACGCTCGGAAATGGGCACATGTCTGACCTCACGAAGCCTGTGTTGTAGCTGTACGCTTGTTTGGAAACGATCACGAAGCACTGCCAGACGGAGGAATCTGTCATCTCTCTCGGACGTCGCCCTCGGGCGACCCTGACCATGTCGTCTACGGTTGCTGTTCGACTGACCGTCGATTGGTTTACCCCGAGTTGATGAGCCACCTGTCTCTGAGAATGGCCTGCTTCCGACAGTGTGATAACTTCTATGGCACGTTCCTCTTCTCTGACGATGTCTTTCCATTGTGACAGTCTTGTCAAGCTACGACTTACAGCATAGGGTTTGTTTCGTTAGTTGGTTGGTGTCTTGCCATCTTGTTCTCCTATGAACGTACTTTCGGGATTTCGTAATTTGGTTGGTTGTCTTTATTATGCCATTTAGTTCTATACACTCCGAAGTTAGGTATGACCCAAATAAAACCAAACCCTAGCTCTACATTTCCAAAAATGAAAGAGTTTACATTATATTTACGGGTGATGCATTAAATTTGTCCACGAGTTTATATATATATATATATATATATATATATATATATATATATATATATATATATAGACATTTATCTATTAGATTTCTTGAAATCTAAATCTATCAATCTTTATATATATATATATGAATATAAATGAATTTATAATACGAGTTATTAGTGATTATGACGTGGTATTTTCGTCTTAGAGTTTTGCGATCAAAAGGTTGGAGACCAATGAACGAGAGATTGATGATAAAATAATGAACAGAAAATTAAAAGGGAGCGGCATTTGAAATGATACTGAAAAGTTTCAGTAAACGACTCAATAATAATAATAATAATAATAATAATAATAATAATAATAATAATAATAATAATAATATGAACGTTAAATCCAGTAGAACAATATAGGATATACTATCAAATATAATAATGAAGAATAAAAAAAAAACAAACAATGGCGGGTCTCTTTGAAAAAAAGTTACAGCTCTCAAAGTTCATTAAAACTCCATAGACTTTTTCATTTTTTGATCCATCAGGTTGGGTCTCATTTCAAGGCCCTCCTAGTTCAGGTTATGGTGGGTTTTATTGGGGTATACACAGAGAATCATGCATAACAAAATACTATCCCACAACTTCGAACGTATTAATTGTGTTCCCAGCATTGAGCCAGACCCACTAATTTTATATAAAAGAAACCTCTTGTAAAACTTTAAATAAAAGGGCTAGCTTTTTTTTCATAATGCAAGTTCCTTATTTTACGCTTCATTACTCCCCTTTAAATTATATGCTAATGATTTTAAACGAAGTTATATATATATATATATATATATATATATATATATATATATATATATATATATATATATATATATATATATATATATATATATATATATAATCTATATATATACATATATATATATATATTTAGGGACCGACCGGGGCGGGAATTTGCCGGGGGCAGGGCCGGGGCAGGAGCCGGGAGGTTAAAGAGCCTGGAGTCGGAGCCCAGCCGAAAACAGTAGTAGAATCTAAAATTTCAAAAATGTAACAAAAACACTGAGTCTTAAAACTTAGGATGAAAATTAAATATAATTTCAATTAATTAATAATTTTAATTATAAAAAAGGAATACATTTAATTAATTCAATTAAATAAATATTTTCGAAAGAAATTTTTAGAAAATAATTGATTTTCTAGAAGAATAAGTTGTATTAAATATATATATATATATATATATATATATATATATATATATATATATATATATATATATATATATATATATATATATATATATATATATATATATATGCTATATATATATATATATATATTCTTTATCTCTCGGGGGATCAATTAAAAACTTAAACTAACATAATTAGTATAGAATAGCTTTTATTCAGCCAATCCCGAAAAAAGGTAGCCGTCTGATCCTTCTAACTATCGACCTATTGCTTTAACTTGTATTCTATCTAAAGTCTTTGAAACTCTCCTTAACTCTCATTTCCTCGATCACATAGAATCTCATTCCCTTCTTTCAGATCGTCAGTATGGCTTTCGACGTTCGAGATCAACTGGTGATATCCTTTCCTATCTAACTGATCTATGGTCTTCTGCCCTTAAGGATCATGGGGAGTCTTGTGTGGTAGCACTTGACATATCTAAAGCTTTTGACAGGGTATGGCATGCGTCGCTACTCTCTAAGCTACCTTCCTTTGGATTTCCTCCTTCGCTTTGCTTACTCTTGTCTAGTTTTCTTTCAGATCGTTCCATTTCAGCTCTTGTTGATGGAGCAACCTCTTCCTCCTTTCTTATTAATTGTGGTGTTCCTCAGGGTTCTGTTTTATCTCCAACTTTATTCCTACTTTTCATCAACGATCTTCTTAGCTGCACTTCTAACTCTGTTCACTCTTATACCGATGACTCAACTCTCCATTCTTCCACTCATTTTAATTGTGCTCCCTCGTTTGTATCTAGAGTTGCCTCTCGTCTACAGCTTTCTGATTCAATTCTTGCCGATTTGGTCGGAATTTCTCAGTGGGGTAACAGTAATCTTGTGAAGTTCAACTCTTTGAAAACTCAACTTCTTCATATCTCCCTCTCTAAAATACCTCCAAACTTTCCTATCCCTTTTGATGGCTCTAATGTCTTACCCGTAAACAACATAAACATTCTAGGACTAAACATAAATAGTGATTGTCTTGGAGACCTCACATCACATCGGTTGCTAAAATGGCCTCAAAAAAGCTGGGAATTCTGTTCAGATTGCGTGAATTTTTTTCTTCTGCTCAGATACTCCAGTTATATAAAGGTCTTATTCGCCCCTGCATGGAATACTGTTCCCACATTTGGGGTGGATCCGGTTCCACCCTCCTTTTGGATAGAGTTGAAGTTAAGGCTAAGAGGCTTAAAACTGTTCAATACTCGGCTCCCTTGACCCTCTTTCTCTGCGACGCGTGACGTAGGTGCCCTATCTCTTTTTCTATAGGTATTACAGCGGCAGTCTCCATTCCACCCTGCATGTAAGAACTCATTCCCTTCCCCATTTCATGGGGCTCACCACCTTCCCCTGTATCTTCCATTCCATCCCTAAAGTTATTCACAAAGTGGGATTCCTTTCTTTCTATTTCTTCTTCTTCACCCCCCTTTTGTCCATTATTATCCATACTCCATCTCTCTCTCTCTCTCTCTCTCTCTCTCTCTCTCTCTCTCTCTCTCTCTCTCTCTCCCTCTCTTTATATATATATATATATATATATATATATATATATATATATATATATATAATTCAATTAAATAAATAATTTTGAAAAGAGATTTCGGAAAATATTTGATTTTCTTGAAGATATTTACTTTAAATAAATAAATACATTAATATTTTAACAATTATATTTATTTCCTTTTCCGAATTCGTTTGATATATCAAATTTCGAATATTTTTATGTAATCTTGGAAAATTATAATTTGGCCTCAATTTTAATTTGAAATCATAGTAAATACAAAAAAAAAATTTGATTATATTTAGGTATGTTTATATATTTTGCATCAATTTATAACAAAGAAGTAATGGAATTAAAATATATTTTTTTATTTTGTTTGATTTAACCCTCTATTATTTAGTGTAAATTTACAGTTAACCCCGGTAGAAAACCCCGGTTTTTCCTGATTTTTGGCCGGGGCCGGGGCCGGGGTTGGCCGGGGCCGGCCGGGGCCGGGGCCAGAGATTGGGGACCCCGACCAGGAGCCGCTCAGTTAATAATATATATATATATATATATATATATATATATATATACCTATATATATACATATATATATATATATATATATATATACTATATATATATTATATATATATATATATATATATATATATATATATATATATATATATATATATATATATATATAAAAAAATCCTATGGGAGTTTAACAACTTTGAGAGGCTGTAACTTTTTTTCCTAAAGAGGCCACCACGTTTGTTTGTTTTTATTCTTCATTATTATTTTTTAAAGTATATCCAGTGATTTTTATAAAAATCGGGGGTGAAGCTCTCTGCGCTACTATTACAATAATAATAATAATAATAATAATAATAATAATAATAATAATAATAATAATAATAATAATAATAATAATAATAATAATAATAATGCAGCATAGTCTATATGAGCATATTTTGACTCCTCACTGGACATTCTTTGGTTTTGAAGTAATAATCCAATTTGTGTTAGAGTTATTTATTGTGTGCAAGAAAAGGTCTTTCTCATTTGACACTTTAATGCACCATTGCAAGTTATCCTATTTGTTCGCTTGCAAGATCAGATTCAGAACCAAACTAATTTTCACATCTTATTTTCTCACCACTGTCTTTTATATATATATATATATATATATATATATATATATATATATATATATATATATATATATATATATATATATATATATATATATATATATATAAATAAATATATATATATATATATATATATATATATATATATATATATATATATATATATATATATATATATATAAAATAGTGAACCAAAAACTTGTTTGATTTCATCTTCCAAAGAAGATTTGTTTGATTTCAATAAAGTGTCAGGATAGGATTGGAGTTTGGGTACAATTTTGTCGGCAACCCTGTTCATGCTCAAGTCTTAAGACAAGAATTATTAATTGCTTGCAATGAACGGTAAGCAATTCAAGAATCATTTTCCGAGTTATTTTTAGTTATAGTTTAGTTATAGTTAGTTATGCAAATAGAAGATAACGAGGAGACCGTTCGATAGGTAAGTCTCATGAGACGGCAACAAAATATAGAAGAGTATTTATTTTCATATAATTATTAATTACCTAAATAATTACCACGTGAGTATACTCACGTGCTCATGGGTCTAGAGGAACAGGGGGCTCCTCTTCCCTGTAGACATAGGGTATTCTGCCATGCATTAATATGCTCACAATTAATATAATAGTTTAGTATATTTAATATAAATTGTATAATATTTTCCTCATGGGTCCACCAGCGATCACCTTCGTTAAGTTCTTCTTACGAGAAAATAATTTAAAAATTACTTAAGAATTTAATCTCGAAATTGATGAGGAGTTGGTAGGATGTAATAATTTTCGCTCTTTAATTTTTTATTTTTTCGTTTATTGCATATATTTTTGAAATGCTAAGTTTGTTTCCAACACAAAAGTTTTGATATATCTTACAAAATCCTATTTTCTCTACCGCGGTGCTACCTATGTAAAATTATTGCTGATATTTCGCACTTTGATATATATATATATATATATATATATATATATATATATATATATATATATATATATATATATATATATAATATATATGATAATATATATATATATATATATATATATATTATTGCTATATTTCGCACTTATATAATATATATATATGTTGTGTGTGTGTGGTGTGTGTGAAGGTTACCATAAAGGCAGGAAAAACTATCGACTTTTTGTGAAAAGAGTTTATTTAGAAGAAAAAGTTTACTTAGTATATATTATATTATATATATATGATATATATATATAGTATGATATATATATATATATGATATATGATAATATATAATATATATATATTATATAGTAGTATATTATATATATAGAAACATGAAAAGGCATGTATTTAAAAAAAAAAAAATAATAATTTTTTATAGTAATTACTTCTAGAGACGCATGCTTTGTCGTGGTACTTTTAAGGTTGTGCATCATTTTTTAATTGTCTTTAACATTATTTTTAATTTTTTTAAAACTATTTTGAACTAATTATATCTCATACTGCACGATGGGCAGGGAGTCGGGGTCTTCTCGGCCTTCCGGGGACACGTAATAGGATTATTTAATCAAGAAAAAATAGAAGGAATTATTTTCAGATTTATAAAAATGAATAACTTATAGTATATATATATAATATATATATATTATATATATATATATATATAT